>JAJMHO010000140.1:0-44753 GCA_030566085.1 Geotrichum histeridarum
GTTCATAATTTCACATATCACTTTTGTTGATAACCGTCATAGCTTGTTGGTTGGGTTTACTCCAACCCAAACACTCTTCGAAGGCCCTTGAACTTCTTCTTTTTGTGCGGTTTCAAGGGAGCTTCCACAGTAACATTGTGATTAACTCCAACTATGTTGGGATGAGATTCCGCGTGGGTGGATTCAGGTGCCGAAGCCTTAGTTCTAAGGGTCAAAGGAATGGTTACAGGAGTATCTTTAGTAGAATCAGAACGAGGAGGAATGACTGGGCTCTTTGATTGAGCGACAACTGGGACTTCCTTTGTAGCAACAGATTCCGAAACAACCTCTGGGTCGCTCGCAATCGAGGCGTAAGCATGTCCATTTGAGATAGGCGCTTCACTAGCCAATTCCGAAATGACAGGCGCCTTACTGTCCAGTTCAACAGCATCAGGTTTCTTGCTGATCAATTCATCAGCGACTGAAGCCTTATTAGTTGATCCAGCGATAATAGGAGCCTCGCTAGCCAATTCCAGTGGTATAGGCACTTCTGCGACATCTGCTGCCACTTTTGCACCCCCATTGCCATTGCTGCCAGACATTAGAATTGGTGACGGTTCAAGACGTGGAGGTTCAGCAGTTTTCTCTTCGCCTGATGCCTGTCCCAAACTGAACTCGTTAGCAGAGGTTTGTTGTTCCAGTGCTTTGTTAATTTCATTTTGGAAGGAGGAAACAGATCCAGTACGCTGTGAGGGCAGGCTCTGCGGCTGGATCAAATCCTGAGATGGCTTCGAGGAATGTGTTCCAAGAGCTTGCAAAGAATCTTGAGGAGTCAGAGGCTGAATCGGCTTTGCAACGACTTCAATAGGAGCAGCGTCAAGATCTTGAGACTTCTTAGAATGCGAGAAAAAACCAAATCTCTTCTTCTTCTGTTTACCCGTAGTTGAGACTGGCGATGGCGGAGTCTGAGAAGTTTGAGAAGGTGGAGCAAGAGGAAAGTGCTCCGATTCGTTTGGAGTTGTTGGGGTAGATACGGCAACAATGGGCTGGCTGTGATGTGAGCTTGTGCGAGTAGTCAAAGAACTTGAAAACCGTCGAACAAAACCTGGGCTATGAACATGTTGCTTATGAGCCTCACCCTCAATCTCGCCCTCGTGATCCGGAGTGACCACAGGAACTGCCTGATCACTCTTACTACTCTGCGAAAACGCACGTGGTCTGAAAGAGGACAGTTTGGTAACGAAGCTCGAACTTTGCTTTGGCGAGACTGGTTCAGGAGCGACTGCAACTTCATCTTCAGAATCAGAGTCAGCAAACCGCGATTTGAAAGGCTTAGCCACAGTTGCGGCTCCATCAGCAGCCGCAAATCCATTGCCTCCATTCACGGTCTGAGGAGGTTCACTTGAAGCCACAGAAGACATCTTTCTAGGCGAGCGCAGGGTCATCATTTTAAATGCTGAACTATTGGCCTTTTTCTTCTCCTTTTCTCTTTCAAAGGATGAATTAGATGGTGTTCTCTTCAGTACGTATTGACTGTAATCTTTTGAAGGGTGTTTCAGAGTGGGAGGTTTAGGTTGTTGCCGCTTGTTAGTGGAAACCTTAACAGCAGCCCCAGAGGTTGCGCTTTGAGCAAATTGTGGGTCTGTCCTGGATTTGACACTTGCGCCGCCATTAGCAGGTTGTTCCATGCTAGTGCGCATTGACTGAACCATTTTTGGTTGCTGCTTTGACCTGGGCTGCCAAGATGACGTAGAATTCATTGAAATGACATCGTCATTGTCCACCTCTTCAAGATACTCAGATAAATCAGGGATTGCGTCTGTTGGCTTGTAGGTTCCACGAGTAGCAGCATTGTGCTTTAATACCGCAGCTTCTGTAAGTTTGGCAGGAGTGGGTTGCTTTTTAACTGGGCCATTGACTTGCAAAGAAGATCTTGCAGCAGCAGCAGCTGATGGGCTGGGACGATTAGATGTATTTGATGGCTTGTTGAAGCTCTTTGCTGCTGCCAGAGCAGCTTGATTTTGCACTGGCGGTTTTGTAGTAGATGCGGTAGTTGAACGATTTGCTCCATTAACAGGGACAGGAATAGGAAGATATTCTGATGCATCAGAATAAACCGAATTGCCAGAGTCGGAGTCATCGCTGTCGCCTTTATCCCTTTTGATGTACTTGATTCGTTTCTTTGGCTTTGGAATCGAAGCCGTACTTCCTTGGCTAGAAAAAGAGACGCGATTAGATCGCGCACGATTGTCCGTAAGTAATGTTGATGCATGGCTTTCCTCGCTTTGTGTGGATTGCAGAGAAGCTCGCCGAGTTGGCTTGAGTGCTGATTTGCTAGGCGACAATGCTCGGTCTGGTGGAGTGTGCACCACGGGCACTTCATAAACTGGAGGAAAATGTTGCTGCTTGGTCTGCCGAGATTTCCGGTGAGTCCCACTGGCTCTATATGGTTCCTCCTCTATTACTGAATCCAAATCACTTTCATAAGACATGACCGAAGAAGCATACTTCTTTCGGACTTTTTTGGGCTGAATCGGAGTAGTCTTTGTTGTGACTATCTCAAAAGAGCCAAGGTTGCGAATTGTGGTTGTTGTAAGGGACATGGACCTATCGGGGTTCACCACTTTCTTTGTTGTTGTGATCTGGGTCTTTGGACGCGCGCTAGATGTTGATGTCATACTGCCATTGCGCATTTTATTGTAGGATTGAGTAGATTCTTGAGTGAATGAATGCCTCCGAATTGCAGCAGCAGCAGCTTCTATTGTTAGTAAATTGGATCCAACATCATGTGTAAATAACCAAGCATACCTTGTGAGGACAAAGAATTGCTCCTGCTTACTCCTCCCATGCTGGCAGCAGCAGCCAGGGCAGCAGCACTGGCGTCCTGCTTACTAGAAGACATACCCAGCGTAGGCTGAGATGTAAGAGAGTATGTTCTATTGGACTTGCGTCGACTAAACATAGCAATAGAAGTTTGGTTGTTGTGGGGGAGAATGAGTTGAAGAAAAAAGAAGAAAAAGGAGGGAAGACAGAAGGTTTTTATTGTATTTTCACAGAAAACCCACTTGTGTGAAAACAAGGCGGATCAACCCAACGCCATACCAATTCAAACCTTGAAGAAAGTTTCTCGTGAAATTCTCTAAACGGTTACGAGTCAACAATGCCGTTTTGAATTAAATTAACAAGAAAATATTTCAATTCTAGGTCTATCCATAGCAGTTCACTGTTGCCTGCCTGGCCTGCTCAAGAACGATTTGACAGACAAATTTCAGTGAACTATTAGTTTCACCTATTGTTTGTGTCAGCCGCGCAGCCATGCGGTTAGGGGATGCAGCATACAATAATAGAAGGCGTTTCTTGCTTGATGCTGCTGGGCTCAAGAGAGTCCAGGTGAATGGTAACAGGTGGTGGACTGTATGGATATGGCTGTGCAAGCCAGCTGTTTGAAAAGCCTTGAATTATTGGCTTGAATATAACAAGGACAGGAAGTCAGCAAAATGATTGCAGTTCCAAGTCAAAGACAAAGCCCATGATATCAACCAGACAAACAGAGATAGAATGCCGATTAAGATCAACATATGGATTTCAACCACATTGAAAACGGCTCTTGACTCAAATAACAAACTCACCTCTGCTCTAGGTTCATGCAATAGAAGGCCGATAACTCCGAGCTAGGTTAGATTTATCTTGTTTACTCTTTTCTAGTTTCGTGGTTCTTGTTATACTGATTCTGCTTCGACAATATGTAGCATGAAGCTAAGCTTTGTTTCGGTTCTTTATCTTTCCATTTCCATGATATTCATAGCTCGCTTGAAAACTGATATCTTGGCACAAAGACTTAATAGATTACTTTGACCGTAGTCTAACTTTCAGATTTGAAGATATGTCGCGTTTTATTCACCTTCCATCAATAGCGCACCTACTTTCGCGCAGCATGCAAACTACTCCAACCTAGTGCATATTAATTCTGCACGCGTCATAGCCAAGAATCAGCTTTACGAGACCTATCACAATCCCTCCAAACAGTCAGGAATACCAGAAGGCGAGATGATCGGGCGGTGAAAATTGGGTCTATAAATTATTACTCAATGTAATACAAGCTTTTTTCATTTAAGGAAAGATCTTTTGGCTGTAGCCCTCTTCTCGCTCCTCATGTATGTCTTAATGCCCCACTCAGCCAATATCTGTCCAAAATTAAGCTTGAGTAAGCTTCTCGAAAAAAAGTAGGCTTGAACTATATATAGCCTAGTCATACTCAAGTAGAGAACATCGGAAACGTTTACTGATGCTTTACATCTAATTTCTTAATATTTGATCATGTTAAAATGTCAGAGCTCAATATACATATGGTTGACCCTTCCTGCAAAAAAGTCCAAAGTGACATAGTCGCGTCGGATATATATGAAGTAGTACTTGAATGATTGACTGGCATTTTCATCTTTCTCTGTAGTATTACAAGCTCCAAAGCTGACCAGTTCACTTTCTATCCCTGAAAGTGAAAAAAAGAGGCCTCAGTGTATTTCAACCATAATAGGGATTTCAAGTTATCATACCTGTAGACCTACAACTTGTTGCAAAATTTCTCTCATTTATATGGCTGTGTCTCTGGCGTTTTAAGTGTTCTACTGTGCTTTGCTACCTGATCACGGTCGGTCTATATTTGGTCTTCTTGAGATTGTTGAGACATCTCTACCTAATACTGTCTCTATCATATACTGATTGGGGGAACTAGCCAATTCCTGCATTACGGACCCATGGGTTCTTCTGTAATTTAATGGCTTGTTAAACTGGAGCTGAGGCTGAAACCATTCTTCTATCATTTGAGTGCACACATTGGTTCTTATCTGAAATTCGTTCTAATTTGACCTTAGCCATAGGTGTTTTGAAGAAAGATTATCACATCAATGCATGTTATGCTAATCATATTTATCTGATACTTTTATGTTGGATGGACAATTTTGTAAAAGTTACAGTAATCAACAATTCTGCTGCAAATTAGGTTTGGTAGGTAGTTAGATCCAGGAGTATAAATATGGATACCCTTATACCAATCTGAAATACATCCACCCAAAATTGTGATTACGATAAGCCCAAATATATCTGCGTCAAAATTCTGCAATGCAATATTATAACTGAAGAAATAATCATGTTTCATGGAGTTGAGAATTTCCCTATTGTGTTGATACATTTGCAACTCAATTATGGAGTCTACTCAGGAGTAATGTTGAATTTCAACTAGAAATGTGATGATTCTATCTACGGTATTTGATGTACCTTCTATCTACCTTTTAACCAACCATCCAAAGTTTTGCTGGAAATAGTTGCCTTGGTTTCATTAATTTAAACTCAGTAATCTATCAAGTCGGCCGACGTCTTAATTATGATTCTTGAACTTGAATTGGTGAAAATCATTGCCAATCCACAATTATTAAAAATGCACAACAAAAACTGAAAGAAGTCATCCATGGTTTGCTTAATTTGGTAATAAAGAGGAATGACACAGTTAACTTCTTATGATCAGCTAGACCTAAGATATAAGGATCCCGCAAGTCTAAACAAAATAGCTAATATTGTAATGATGACTACTGAGGTTGATTTATAAACTAATAATTAAAGTTGATAGACCTAAATACGTGCTGCGGTCCGAGAACCATGTTTTCTAGTAGGCCTACAACGTTGTTGGTTTATGGGCAGGACCCAAGGCAGTCCGAAAAGAGATATGGAATTGGATTACAAAACTTGAAACGGCCTGCTTCTACAATATATTTCCGTAATCTTATATTAAGCCAATACGTACGTTTCAATTTCATTGATTCATTATATAGTCCAAATAAGGATGTTCAAATAACGATGGACTCTGAATACAAAGGGAGACCAATCTTGCAGGAAAATAAATGCATGGTGAGGAAGTTGAGGGATGGTTTCTCAACAGTTTACGGTACTACATGTACCAAAGAGATAGACTAAAGATGCAAGCAAGGCGGACTTTAACGTATGCATGGCATGCCGGTAGGACTTGCACTTCGTTGCACAGCTGTATCCTACGGTTGATCCTACATATGGTATACCTCTGGGCAATCCCATGACAGTACGTAATAGGGCTACTGAATACTGGCTTTGTCTATATAGAGAAGCTGTTACGTTCAAGTATAACATGGAGCGCCAAATGAAACAAGACTGCTAGGTATATAGTTATATAAGGTCTATTGAATATTCATATGCTAATTTCGGCACATTTGGGGGGTTCCAGCTTGGATCCCCAATTGTTACAAAAAATCTCCGAACCTGCGTCATCAATATTACAAACTAGCTATATATTTTTATAAAGAAAGCTAAAAGAAACATTGGTTAATAAATAAATCAAAATTATCATAATGTATAATACAATCATCAACGCAAGAGCAAAGGATCAAGGCAAAGTTGCTGCACTACACTATAGAGGAATGATGGAAGAACGCATATATATAGATTCATTAAAATTTTAAAAAGCAGATATACAGTTTAACCTCCGCTTTATTCAACACTAGAGTGCGCAAACGTAAGCTATAGCTATAGACTTAGCACGTATAATGACTTCCAGTTTAAGCGAACGTATATTTTTGTTGACATATATATATTGATTAATTGGACTAAATTTTCATTTTTCCTTAGCCTACCAACTTCTTCGGAGTCGGTGCGCTTAATTAACAAAGGCAAGTTTACAGGGGCAAAGTGCTAACCAACCAGATCGAACCAAACTGTTATTCATTGCATGCAAGACAAGTATACCGTATTGGGCTTTCTATTAAAAGATGGGGAAAATATTTGCCCTGGCAGAGCACCTGTGGCGCATTACGACCGTTTGTTTCTCAGATGTTGCCACATAAGCGCAAGCAAGCTTGAACCTGGTGACTAGAGATTTTGACAAATTGCTGTTGTCTGTCGCCGTACAATACCCTAGATGAGATTCTAATACTACTCTACTTCAAGTTATCAAGGCTTCTAGGCTATTAGAACAGTTTCAATTTTGCTCGGAGAGACCATCATTCCTTGTGCAAGTAATAGTTATACAAATAACCTATGGTTAAGAAAAGAAGATGTTCAAAGTATGATGAAATCTCGCTTTGTCTTTCATCGGAACTGATTTTCCAGAGTCAAGTTCATGGTCATTTGAACTTGCTATGTATACAGACCAGCTTGCTCCGCGGATGTCTTCCTATCTCTGCAAAGCATTTTAACTTCCACGCTCTCTGTCTCTAGATGAAAAAATTTGAATGAAAGAGATATCTCTCACCCTTGTTAGACCCTTCACCCATGAGCTATCTATTGCTTTGTCTATTTATTGTTTGAGTGGGTTCTGTAGCAAGCACAACACAATGCGGCTAGTGGAATATGGAATTTAACGATACTCGAGGCAGTTAACTCAACGCACAACTAGCTTTCATCGACAAAAGTCAGGTATAGAGAGTTGAACTGGGTATACTCATGCATTGTCTTCTCTTTCTATAATTTTTTATTCAAGCTGAGCTTCTAAACGTAGTAGTTCAGACATGGCACGCCCTCGTAATGTTGACCTATATAGACGAAGTACCCCTCCAAGAATATTCCCGCAAAGCTTGCATTGCTCAGAGAAGCTCTCTAACATTGCCATCAATTGACTTAACTATATGCTGAAAAAAGAAGGGTTCTAATTATTTTTTCTATTACATAATAATTTATTTACGATGCTTGGCTTTTGACCCTGTGTATACGCATGGTCATGAACATGAAAGAAATGCCTATCTACTCTGGGAGCCTATGTGCACTCATACCCCGGGCCAAGTATTTTGTCTTTTCTTAGTAAAGGAATGCCATTAGTTATGCTTCTAGAATTTTACATTATCTTGATCGCAAAATTTGCTGAAGATCTTGTCCTTGTTCAATTCTATAGCTAGTGGTAATTGGCATTTGACAATACAATAACGATTCTCATACTCTGCGGGTTCTCCCTATTTAAACCATATAAAACGAAACCGGTTACTCACGTGATATCCTTATAAACGAGGTATTCAGCTCGGGGCACTTTCTTTCTTTCCATATCGAAACATCAAAGAATACCAACTGTATCTGGCGACTAAAGAGTTCATACTGTACATGGAGCATCGATTCATGTACACTTCTGTTCCTCTTCCGTCGCGGCCCGTGTGCTAAACTATATAGGCCTATCTATCAGGGTTTCTGAATTCTTTTGACAGGTTTTTCTTTCTTCTTCAATTCAATAAATTAACAAAATAAATAATGATATAATAACAATATTAAAACATAATAATCATTCGTATTTTTTCTTCCTTCCGTCTTCTTAGGTTTCGTTGTCCTCCCTCTCCACCTCGGAAGATGATACATGTGCGAGTGATTGCAGTTACTGATACAGCTGGTCCATAAGGTTGCTGGAACAGGTGCGTCCCCCAGCTTGCGAAAGGTACGTCATTGTAGGCAAGTACTGCTGTTGAGCTGGAGCAGTGGCAGGCAGGTATGTTCCAAACGTAGCAGCAGCAGAAACAGCTGCCATGTTCTCAAAAGCCTTGGTGTAAGCCTCAGAGTATCCTGTAGTGGCAGAATTGGCTGAAGGGGTTCCAGCGGGGTTATTAAACCCGGATACATTTGCAGCAGCATGGGTGACAACGGCTGCTGCAGCCGCAGCAGCCATGCTTTTGCAACGCAGCTTTTCCTGCCGGCGGCCCATCCGACGAACCCGACGTGAGCGCATGCTCAGATTAGCATTGGTGTTACGCCAGCTGTCTACTGCTCGCTGGATCAACCCACGTTGACCTTGGAGGATGGGGTTGAGAGCAGCAAGGCACCAGCCAATGTAGTTGCACTCTGTTTCGTACTTCTGACGGTTGCCTTTGTACTCACTGGGAGGAACAGTAGCACGAGGGTAGATGCAGTTTATGCGCTTGAATTCATCAGACAGTGGCGCAGTGGAAGGATTGGGAGTTGACGAAGTCTCAGGTGGAGATGATGACAGTGCAGGAGATGAAGGACTGTCAAACTCACTTGCAGTGGAAGACTCAGCAGCAGGATTGGACTCTGTATTGACGCTTTCAATGTCACAACGAATAGTGTATGTAGTCTTGACCCGTTCCTTAGAGTACACAAACTGGATCCAGTCAACACCATTGGCATCACGATGAACCATAGTAGGGATTGTGGCAGGGATAGGGCCAGGTGAAGCATTGTTTGAGCGTCGGCGCTGTGGACTTGCTTTGCTAGCAGAGCTAGAGCGAGATTTGGGCTTTGGAAGAGCCATCGGGGGAGGAGTAGAAGAGAAGGTAGCCGGAGAATGTGAGTACATGTTTCCAGATGCAAGAGGAACGCCAGCATAGGGTGCGTACCGTGGGGAAGCAAACATAGAACCGGTCAACTCCGGTGAGCTGTTGTACATGTTGAGAGACAAGTCTGGTGCAGACATGTTGAAGAGAGGTGTTGATTGAGTGTAGGGAGAAGCATACTGAGTAGGTGTCAGTGCTGGAGAAGTTGTAGAAGTACCAGGTATGCATAAGGTAGAAGAAGTAAGCTCTGGAGAGATGTGGGATGGGGAAGCAGTATCTTTTCTAGGAGAGCATGGATCAGTAGCAGCGGACTCGGCTCCAGAAGAGAATGAAAAGTTTGAGTTGAGAGAGACAGAAGAGGGTGATTTGGGAATGTATGAGTACGCAGAGGGATGATGCGAAATCGATTGGGGTGGATATGTGTAAGCCTGGTAATCAGTGAGTTGGTTCATGTTGTCGGGCATTATGTAGTAAGGGAAGGCTGAGTTATCAACTAATGAAATAGAGGGATGTGCAAAGTCTAATGAATGAGCGATGTTGCGATCAATGAAGGTATCCATATTGAAAAAGGAATAATGTGAAGAAGAAAGACTCTTTAAGTAGATTGGGTAATGAGGATTGGAATCCAAGAAATGACGAGATCAAGTCTGAGGTTGAAGATGTAGCAAGACGTTATAAAACGGACAGGCCTTTTGAAATCTAGCAAGGATGACTAGAAAAGAAGAGTGATTGTTTTAAAGAGGAATGTTAGAAGAGAGTGGAAATTGCATGGATTTGAAAAATTGACATTGCAAGAAGATGGGTAGATGGAGGTTTATAAAGAAAAAAAAAATTAAGGAATAACAGAGAACTAGCAGAGAGGGATCTAAAAGACTAGAAGGAGAGGGAAAAAAAAGGTGAACAAGAAAAAGAAACAACTGCAAGAAATTAAAAAAATAAATAAAAATGAAAATAAAAATAAAAACAAAATACAATAGTATGAAGTTTAAAAAAAAAAATTATGTTTATGATATCTGTAGTAGTAATAATCATAGTGAAGGTCAAGATCAAAGGTTGTATTACAAAAAGCAAGGTGAGATATTTCAATAAAAGAAAAGTGAAAAATATGGCTTTTCTTTTGTTAGTGATATCTGTGATATACTGATAACAGTATATTATTATAATTGTTTTTTATGAAATGTATATTGTAATTACTATATATTTTATTTTTCAGGCCTATTATTTCTGCAATGCAAAAAATCCAAAACTTGTTAGCTTGAGTGAAAAGAGTGGTAGCCGCGCTAAGGCATACTAATTCATGTATACTCTCTGCCATGTCAAAAAACAATTCATACTTCGATCTCTTCTTCGTAGTACCTTTAGCAAGTTGCTATACTCTCGCGATTTGCGACATGAAAAGAAAAAAAAAAAAAAAAAAAAAAAAAAAAAAAAACGATCAAAGTATAATTCTTACTAATGAACCTAGCACGACGACGCCAAAAGTCGCGTTCACTCAGGAATACCTTCAAGCTCCTACAATTTAGTTTCTTCACATGGCTGCTGACCAATGTTATCAAGCCCTCGTTAAGATCTCCACATAAGAAGAAATGATGGATGGGAGATCTATCGGATTTTGAAGGAAAACTCTCGGTATAATGGGGCACAAGGGGAAGGTCGGCTAGCAACAATAGATAGGGGTTTGGCTATTAACTGAATTATCAAATATCTAAGGTTAGACGCTACGTTGTAAAAGGAATCGAAGGCCGGAGCGGGTGCGAGGGCATGGCAATCCGACAGGTAGTAAATGACAAAGGGGAAAAAGACAGATTGAGATGTGAGAGTGCCAGTTCGCATCACCAGAGAAATATATAGGCCTATAGTGGGTGCACGTATCCTGCAGATAGAAGAGGAACCAAACAAAAAAAAGTGGATGAGCTCGAGATGAGCTGGAGAGGCATCGACTCGTGGTAGCAGCAGGAGCAGCGGCAGGGGAATGTTACACATAAGGAAGTTATCATCATGGATCCAACTAGCTGTCAAAGATCATGCTGTGACGCACATAATGACGAAAAAAATCAAAAAAAATCGTACAAAAATAGGCCTGGGTGGTGGCAATCTGCATGAAATCTGAGAGGATGAGAATAGCACAAGGGATAGAGCATGAGATCAGGACCCTGATGGGTCCCGACTGGGAATCAATAGGCCGGCTCAAGCTCAAGCTCAAGCTTAAACGATCTTTTGAGGTTCACTGGGGTTCCACAGATACCAGCCATCAAGAGCATAAAAAAACGGTTGCATGAAACCAAGTTTTCGAGGTACTCTGGATGAAGTGTTCTATTTCATGTTTCCGTCGGCTTAAAATAAGTGTTGCTCATTTGATTGGCTGCTCGTCTATATATCTCGCGCGGAGAACGGGTAATGTACATACTCCAGCTTCTCTCCTCCTTCACTGATACACCCTATCGTTTCGAGACCTCCGTGTTTTCCTGAACTCTAGTTAACTTGCGTACATAATTCTGTAGTGCATGGACATATGTGAAACCTCTTGTATATAGTTTGCATGCATATATACTTCAAGTATTGCCGACCGAGTGCATTGCACATGCCTCTTCCAGTCTTTGTCTAGAACAGAGAGGCAAACTTAACAGTTTGTCAGTGCTTAGGGACCAAGTATACGTCGTAGTCATTGCACTCTAGGGAAAGTTGGAGAGTGTTTATATGATCAGGTTCCTCAAGGTCTGGAGTATCTGATTTTTATCAATAATCTCTTGAACAGAACGGCTATCTTCACCTTTGATATTATTGTGATGATGAATCAATCAGTGCACATGTTTCAATGGTTGTTGAATTAAAGTGTTGCAAGCAATTCTCATTATTGCCTTCTACATTGTTTGCTGTTGCTATTGCTGTTGCTGATGTTTTCTTCAGTGACTATACGAAGGCCATTTTGCTAACATTTGGTTCATGCATCATCGACTACTCTTGGTGTTGTTAATATTCTCGGACTTAACAGCTGTGAACGGCTTGAAGATTACAATTGCCCATAAAGGTAATTACTCATAATTCCATGCCCTTAAAAACTGGTAGGCCTACCAAGGAATTTAGTAACTAGCTACACAGGTGTAAAGAGCTCTATAGTTAGTATACACCTCTCAAGAAGCAAAGAAATTTGAAGATCGCATCTAGTTGAAAGGGGTATGTAAATAAGCTATTATGCACCATCTGCGCGCACTCTACTATAAGTGCTAGCTCGAGGGTTTGGCCGTATACACATGCATGGCAAGAAGAAATTTGTCGAAACGAGAAAATACGCAAACATATGAGAAACTCGGGACCTGCTGAATTTATTACTTCTTTCCTCTCGACGACTTGAGACTAAGGTACGGACCATATTGGCAGCAAAACTGTTGCAGTTGCTGCTATCGCAAACTCAACTCATACTGCCCACCACCATGGTGCTGCATACCACAGTTAAAATAAATATTCTCACTGCCAGCGACTACTAGTTAATTTACCATATCTGTGGTTGTTGCTACTCGCTACTGCGGCAAACCAGCAGGATCATCGATCATGCCAAAGAACAAGATACATTGCCTTAATACAAAGCTCACGTGATGTGCCTTCTTCATCAAAGCTCAAGTTTAGTATACTAACTAATTCAGATTTAGACATGCTTGTGAGACTGATTGAAAGATCTTATTGCAGGGAAAACTGTAGCATTTGGCCCGCTGTCAATAAACCATATAGACCCTAATAAATTGTGACATACGCATTCATTGCTCATACTAGTATGGAAAGAGGAATTCATTCAGCTTAGTTTGTGACTTGAGCGGATATGCGCAAGGCTTGATTCTATTTGCTCGTTGCAATCAAAGCTGCTAATTTCTGGCTCATTGTTTCCGAATAGCTTTCCTGCGTGCAAATGGCCGAGCAGAGTTTTTATTTTCTTCCAGTGCTTAAATTTTAAAGCTGAGATGCATCGTACCTGGGTGCTCAAAGTTGTACAAACTATAATCAGGAGAGTATGAGGACGCACAGCTCCTCATGAGCAGTCAAGTATCTGGTAGTTGCTGGCTTGATTTAATTGATGTCACTTTGTGCTAGATAAGAAATTACAAGAATTCATAATTAATTGAATACTTCAAATTGATTGTTTACGATATTTAGGAGTTAAGCATTGCTATTTCTCTGTCACCTTGGCAAGTGTGCATTTGTTTTTTTTAATACGAACACGAAATTAATGTTTACCAACCCATCAACCTCACCTCCTCTTCAGGACCTTAAAAGGCAAAAATAAAAAGGACAACCCTAATATTATCTTATAATAGATTCTTTCTTATGCAAGCTTCCAAGGGTCTTTAGTCCAGTAGGTTGCATGTCAGTGCCAGTATATACCAGTGAACTATTTTAGCATCCACTAGCAAGGAAATAATCAGGGCAAAAAGTAATGACGTTAATAGTTGGCCTATTCCAATTATGAAAATGGAAAATCCTATATGATCAATTGTATATAGGCCTAGCTGCTTTATCCAGAAATATATTTGAGTTTTTCGAAACGTTTCGTTTTTTCTCAAGTATGTACTGGGTCAGGATCTAGAGAAAGTTTGTATAAGCAGAGCGCACCTGTAGCAATTTTTGTTATTGTCAGGTATTTACTTATTTCTGAGCCACTTTTTGGTAAACACTCAATACTTGAAGTTTTTCTGTATATTTATCATTATTTATTGTGAAAGATGGACAGTATGCGTTCAACGTTCTGTGCGGGTACGCGTCAATGCCCCTGGCAGGATTTTCAGATTCGATCAGTGTGCAAACCCAAAATAAGTGAACCCAGAATCAATCACACCTAACGCAAGCGCAAGCGCACAAATCCATTATAGTCTAAGTACATCATCTTTATATCCATATACATTCATGATTGAATCTTCTGTTCAAATATTTTCATTTCACTTGATTAGTTGATTTAATTTTGAGATATCAAGTATCTAGAAGCTTGCAAAAGTTGGAGCAGAAATAATAATAGACTCTTGCAGGTTGCTAGAAAACAACTCGATCTAACTGAGAGAAATCCTACTAAATCAGTACGTATAATTCAAGTGCCAATTAAAGCTATGTTTATGAACCATGTATCTTGATATCGAACTTAGTATGCTCAAGAAAAGAAGTTTATGTGATAGCCGAAAACCACATGCACACCCGCGCCAGGGAGTGAAGTGATGAGGAGTCAAAGCAAGCCCTTACTTCGATTTGCTGTGAGAGCGCAAGCGAGTTGGAGAAAGTGCGTCGTGAGGGCTATCTGTACTGTAAGAATCATTAACAAGGCGTGTACTGCGAAAGTACAATTCATGGGTAAGAGGATGAAGATCAACATTTGACGTATTCTTTAGAGGGTGGTTGAATGTTGGGTCACAAAAACAAACTTTTAATATTAAAAAGGGCAGTGCGCTTAGAAATGAGCATCAAGCATCATCGATATCATTGAGATGTCCTTGCATCATGATATTTTGTTTTTTATCACAGTATATACTAAAGTTCAATTTTCAACATGTACCTTTTCAAGGAGACCTACCTAGGATCTCCGCATTGATCTGTCAATCTCTGCTTTTCCCCATGTTCGAATAGCCGCATTAGTAGTTCACGTTCCACCTGCCCTTGGAGAGGCGATGAGAGATCGAGATCAAACCCCTTACTAGAGCTAGAGTGTTCTTTTGGTTCCTAGTGTATTAGACCTTTAATGAGCCTAAGCTTGCAACCATAGCAAATACATTGCAAGTGAAACTCATGATTGAGCATTTTAGCCCAGCTTTTTAAGGGCAGTATATATTTTACAGGAACCAAAACTCGATTTGAATTAGTGTCAGGCCCAAACACTCGGAAAACATGGCCCAAACGACCATTCAAGATAATCATTAGAAGTGCAACAATCTGTATACAAACCGATGAATTTTAATTCTTACTGTAGTAATTACCATCGAGTTTAAACAGCTGGGAACATAAATGAATGGCCACAGATCAATTTTCATTGAACTGAAAGTAAGAACCAGCGTCAATAGCAGCTATCTAAAAACACCATGATTAGAAAATTACCCAAATGAGCATTCATTAATCACTGGCCCCTTCAACAACAATACTCTGGTGTAGAAATTATCGATATGTACACGCAGTACTTTGCAATAGCACAAACGGTGGATTCGGCACCAGCCTCTGGCAAATTCTGAGTTACTTTCATTTAACTGGTGATGCATTTGCATACTGTAAATGTCTGCATAAAGATCATCTAAAACTGTCCTGTTTTTGGCTCTATACTTTGTCACTCAGCATGCAAACAAAATGCTGGGTGTCCTCCATTTCTTCTATAGCACGCTGTATACTTATACGAGTCATAGCTTATAAATATAGGCGCACACTCGTATCGTATACTACTTTAATTTGTCAGTACTTCTGGCTATGGAACTGTGTGAATAGAAGTTCCCGATCCCGTTGTGATTTTCAATTAACAAGCACAAGCTGGTACTGCCTGAGGGTATGTGCAAAATTGGTTCCGTCAGAGCACTGGCTAATCTATAAATTTGATTCTACACCGTATTCCTCCGAGTTTGTTGATGCTCAACTATTGACTTGAGTACATACGAATGTGCAAAGTGGGGTGTGTGAACCATCAAGAGTCCCATCGTCAAAATTGTCATCTACTGCCATCATCAGCTTCTACAAAGGGTCCTGAGTAAGCAGCAGTTTGTTAAGGACGGATATATAGTGATGATGAAGTATTTTGTTTTATTTTGCAGCTGGTGATTTGGGGCGATTTAATTGACGCAAAGCGGGAGGGCTTGCATTTGTTCCTGTATGCGCCCGTTAAAGTCGCACAAAAACACAGGTAGACTCACATATTCTCAGGCCTCAATATGCATGACATCAGCAAGATTCTGGCTCGAGATGTGTCTCAGGCTTTCCGCAGAGAAAATCGCAAACCTTGAAACTGAGTCCAACAGGCGTAAATAGTTTGAAAAACGTGATAATATATGTATAAAGAACACTTGTTGATTACGGGTGAAGATCAAGCTAAGCGAAGCAAACGCCTTTCCAACTGCTCTGTCACATTGTGAGCACATTTGCTACGTCGACAATCTCTGTTTATTACCTTTAGTGATCTCGTTAAGGCAAAGAAAAAAGTCTCACTAAAATAATAAGCAGTGCTACTCTACCTACAGTGGTAGTATTCATGTATATTATTTCAGTGCAGCGTGGTTATTAATTTGTGGAGAAACGCCTTAATGTCGAACTATTCCAATCTCGACTACCTGCACCAGGGTTACCTTTAAATTTAACTCCAGTGTACTAATGTTCCTCTTGCTGATTTGACCAATGCTCACCAATTCAAATATTTCTTGCTTTAGTCTTGAGCATGGCTCAGCACTGGCAAATATCTTGCCGTGCCTGGCAGCCATGTGGTGATGGCCATGTCTATCTTCTTGGCCATAACTGCTCTTTCATGATACCAGCAGATCATGTTTCTCAACTCTTCACAGAGCGCGTTGGCCGACTCAGTTCTTCACGATTCTTCATGGCTCAACTACTTTGACATAAGTTCTACTTTTTGTCCCTTGACCCCTTATTGCTTTCAAAATTTCCTTTTCAATTCAAGCTTTAATTAATCATCTTGGTAATGCTGTAAGATGATACCTTTCCAACAGATGAACTTGCAACTATACATAGTTACCACCATGGCCAACGCTTTCATCTACACCTTAATGAATTTTTGCATTACATGAACGCACCCCTATTTGATCCAATGCGTCCCTGGACATAGGTACAGTATGTTGCCATACAGCCAGCTGAGCCCTACTATTGCTGGTTCAATCTAGCTACAGTTAATTGAGGATCGCTCCTAGAGATTAAGATATCGTATTCAGAAAAGTAACAGTGCTTGTTTTTTCTCTTTTCGCTTAGTTTTCTCAGAGGCCTAATGATGATATGGGTTCAATCAGGGGCTTTTTCACTTATATTAGTACGCTTACATGTTAACTGTCAAGTTATCAAAATACAGATCGATGAATTGGACCAGCTAGTTTTAAATCGTAGAATCGAAATGCTAGATTGGCTGGTTGCCTTGTTATCATCCGTAACTCAGATTGATGACCAGTCAACACTTTCGCAGGTTTCTATGTGCCTCCATGATGTTTAGGAACAAAAAGAAAACAAGAAAAACAACGCTACACTGGTAATAGCTTATAAGTACTTTGATCACGCAGTGAACACGAACGCGATCATCGAGCCAGCGCGTGTGTATGTAAGTACGTATACTTCTAGCGAGAGTCGCCGCCGATCAACTGAACCCAGCTGTGTATACAGTAAAGCGTACCTACATTTGATTGCTTTTTCCTTGCTTTAAGTGAGACATTGTGAGCCACAGTAATCTATGACAAATGGCTTGGTTCACACACAGAGTATCTATAGAGCTAAGATCATCATAATTTTTTTGTATTCTTGGCTGCTTGCAATGAGATTTGAATAATGGCTGCGCCAAGCTAGCTGTAGCTTTGAGGGAGTATGAGAAAATGACACCAACAGGGGCCGTGCGAGGACATGCCTTCTATGGTCCACGTTGGGAGACTAAGTTATTTGGTTGCAGCTGGAATTAATAGCCCTTCCAAGACTTTAATCAAGCAACCACCGGTAATAAGATTACGAAAAACTACATGAATCGAGATATTAGGTCTCTTACGCATTGGAAGAGAAGTTACTACGCGTACTATGTATATGGGTGGTAGAGCCCACCAGCTGCTAGCTAGCTAGCCATGGGACAAAAGCGCACCCATGCACACCCTTACACGCGCATCCCTACCGATCCAGCTTAGATTCAATGGAGCAAAAGCTGACTAGTGAGATCAAATGCTTAAATTTAACTTATACTGTTCAATTCTTTTAGAAGAAGAGTCCTCCCATAAGTTACTATATATGTGCAATTGTCAATAGCTCGCTAGTGCAGCGCGATATAGGGTCTAGCTCTTTATAGATGTATACTTTTCTTGATTGAAGCACTGACTTTCTGGAGAGTGGCCATGCTTTAAATACTCGGGGTTTGATGTCTACCCGGTGAGCCTGTGTTGTGTTAGGTGCTTTATATGGTTCAACTAATTGAATCTATGATCCTTCATGTATTGATAAACCACCTATCACGCAAACTGCAAGAGCCTGAAATTTTATTGCTCTCATAGGTCTAGAATCAACAAGCTTATTCTCATGTTACTAATAGTCTGACTTTTGGGTTATAGTACTGTAAATACACGATGTGAAATTTTCAACCCTATAGCAACAGAAATATTAACAACTTACTTCGAATCTTTGCAAATCAAGGTCATATATCAAACACTGCAGGAGCCGCATTGAACAGAATTGGGTTTCTCACTCTGAACAGTTTTGATTTCGGATCCAAGCAGCATATTAGCGTACAGCGTTTAATGGTGTCTCTTTACTCAGCTTTCCATGAAATTGGCATCCTCTATTTTGGCACACACATATTGATCTCCAGGTTTTAGCTACCACCATCACTCCAATTGAAACAGCTATAAGCAGTTCTGGGTTAGGCTGAAGAAACGATTGTGATTTAGCAGCAGCAGCTAATCCAACTAGTATTTGATAGTTGGGGTCACTACTCTGAAAACATGGTCGGCCATATATCGACTTGTAGGTTTGAATCCTAATGAACAGCTCGAAAATAATGGCCCAAAGAAGGAAAACTCAATAGTGGGCTGCCCTGCCAGCGGCTCACCCACCCGATCGATGCAATAAGCCTCCAGATATTGGAATTAAAGTTTTTGAAGCAGAGATAGAGAATCCCGAGAATATGTTTATTCGTCCTCCAAGTAATTGCAACTGGTACCAAGACTTGAAGCAGGAAGGATACATCCGCTAACAAGTTGTTCACCGCCTCTATATAGAGCTGCGAAAGGTGTAGCCTACAACACTACGTGCATGTCTTCATTTATATATTTAGAGAGTAATAAAATAAGGGGCATAAGTAAGCCTACGCGTGAATCAGAATCAAGAGATATGCATCAACAATATTTGGCACAGATTCTTGTTTCTATATATTGATTGACCTCATTAATGGCTCGAATAGCCACTAGGAAAGCTTGACATACGGCAGCACAATGTTGTACTCTATGTGGATGTTGGATCCGATACTCAATCCTTTTTGTTAACTAAAAAATGAACCTCCACAGGAGACATTCAGCAGCCATAGGCCTATAAGAAAAGATGGTTATTTTATCATGTACTATTTTCCATCACTACCTGATACTAGTACTGTAAATCATCTGGAATATTATCTTTCATTGCAAACTGATTAAAAGTTCTAGATTGTTAATTCAGACAGCGACCTCCATGAATTGATGTTCTTACCTTCTATAAGTTACAGTGCAAGTAAATATAAAACATGAATTAATATAAAACGAGCTCGTAATATCTCAAGTATACATATTAGCTTTCCCATACTTGGGGATTATGCATAAGCACCAGCATATATTAAAGCTGCGAAAGCAAGATAATATGACAAAGGGAAAAGAGATAAACTTCCTAACTCGCGAGAAATTGCACACATACCAGAACTATAGTAACAGATTATTTAAAAAAAAAAAATTTTAAGGAACCCAATACCAAAGAGGCAGAATTTAAACTGAAATATTTCATGCATGGCCCAGAATGAGCAAGAACCTCGATCCATCTAGCCTTCATCTATAGGCACTAAGTGATTAGACTAGTCTGGTAACAAACTAGTATAGATCCAAGTCTAACCGAAGACATTAACAATAAGAGTCAACCTATAAGCTTATAAAGAAATTCTATGTAAAGGGTATTGATTTTATTTGAGTTGCTGCCTCTATAGCTAAAGTGCCACTAAGCCCAGTAGCTAGATTGGCTGTTTGTGGCAACAGTGCTCTACTCCACACTTTTCAACTTCCATGAAATAATATGAAAGAAGTGCCCTGTTTCATGACCAAAGAGGGTGCCTTAGCGTCGAAGTAATTCTCAGAAAGATCGTTTAGCTCAAGATCATTATAGCGAGAACAACAGATTCAATTATTTATTCATATCTCTATTAAATTAATTATTTCATAAATATAGGGATATGAGACTCAACAATCCCAGTCTTTCCCCCTGGCGAGAGTAGACTCAAAAATGTCATATCTATCAAGGTAGATAAAACTCATCGCGGCGTGTACGCGTTCGCGTAGCGCAGCAATGACCATCGTAATCACTATCAGCCTGGGACGTAAAAGTCTGTTTGCGTCAGAGTATTGTAACCTTCGTCTAAATGATCCCCTTCCTCACTCGCACTTGCATCATCATCTTCAGCTACATGTAGGATTCTTTAATTAATCCACGTGACTTTGCAATTGTTGATTATATGCAAGGATCTCGAAATAAAATGAAAGTAGATGAAAATGTGTTCATAGTAATATTAGTATATAAACGCTTGGAGTAATATAATTTTCACAATCAAGACACGAAAACAGAATGCTTCAAGCTTACTAGTATACAGAACCAGGGCGGCCGCGGATGAAAGCAGCAGAACCCCAGAGAGCTTGGATCTTCATGAACTGAATAATATTAATATAATTATAATCAGAGCAATAGTTTTGCATTATAGTCACCTAATAGCAAAATAATCAGACTAATTCCATATAGTCATAATAAGAATATTATAGGGCCTACATTAACAATAGCAATAGTACTGCTAGCGCCGGTACTTGACCAAATCATAAACTTCTCCGCCTTCAACTGCAGATGCGGCACAAGCTGCCAATTGAGTTGGAGAGAGGAACTTGAAAATTTAAGAAAAATGAACATATTGGTTAAGCCCTTGGCATGTTGATTTGGGTCATATCGGGTATCGGTGTATTTTGATAATTTATCATCATGTCGGCCAATCAACCTTGGCAAAATGTGTTACTCAGTGGCCTGAAATGCGCAGTTATAGGCATCAATCATTTGGGTGTGTGCACCCAGACTGATCCATACAGGAGCGAGAAAAGGGACAATAGGGTTGGATTATTAAACACTTGAGAAGCTGACTATGGCTACGACATGAATCAAGCTCAGTAATACGAATTCCTATATAGGGCGTGCGTGCTTGACACATGGTGAAGCGCGTCTGATACGAGACCTGCCATGTGCCGTGCCCTGACCGCTGAGAGGATGGCTCGGCACGCCAGAGCTTGGACTTCTGAGCGGTTTTTGCTTGGTTGCTAACTCTTTGCTGCTAGCCATCAATAGCTATCGAGCTACATCCTGGATTGAGAGTACCGCAGGTAAGATATGTAACACCCTGCGATGAGAAAGCAACTACCTGATGATACATAGTGATATTCCTTTCATCCATATAAATATATGTATGTTCGTGAAAGGGGTACAAAGGCGGGCTTCTGAAAAAAGGTGGAGAAAGTAGGTTACGAAAAACAAATGCGGCATCGACGGAATCAATATTCAGTGGGTGAAAATGAGCCTAAGCCCTAGCCAGGGTAGATGATGTAAATTTTTGATCGTGCAAGATTTCTGTAGGAGATCAAGGAATAGGAAAGTAGTATAACAGCAGGCCCCTAAGCCAAGACCATCCACGTTATAAGCCTTTATGTGAAGAATAAACAGAGATTTTGTGTAGGCCATCACAAGACAGCCTAGTGATTTTCAACTTTCTAACTGGTTGTGTTAGCTCGAGATTTGAGCGTATCTCCATGAGTAACTTAGCCCGTGCCCTGCGCTAGTTTCAGGGCTATTTTTTTATTGTCCGGCGACCCGTTCTCTGGGCCAAAAGAAAAGACAGGAGCCGTTCAAAGATATCTCGATATTCAAGCAAACGTCTTTAATTTAACTCGATCAAAGTATAGTCTGAAATCCCACACAAAATTCTGCAAGGTACTTGGTTGGGCTCACAAAAATAATCAATAAGTGCAAAAACCCCATTACGAGATATCACATACTATTGCCCATCAACGTCCCTTTCATAAAACATGCAGAGGGAATGCCTCTAGCACCTCTTAGCTACTTAATCTCTATATATAATCCCGTATACATGGGTGGATGCAAACAGAAGTATCAAAATTCTAAATCCGAATGCAAGTAGACATTGAAGGACCATGAGTTGGACTCGATCAAACCTTGAAATTTCAGGAGTTGCAAATGTAACTTGAATTGCTGGCATACGAGTCTAACTCGTAAAACCAGCGCAAGATGTTCGACCCCCCTTCATATTAGCCTACAGGAATTCGTAATCCGTTTCACTCCTTCTTGTGTGTAATTGTTCGGCCACCACTTGAGCAAATTGGTAACATATTCTTCTAAAAGCAGCTAATACTTCATTTCACAGCATTGAAATGAAAACCATTACTACTTGCTACCCAAATGAGTTCTAAGTCAATTGACTAGTAGCTCGCAAGAAAACCAAAAACCAGGATCATTGATTACGGCTGAAGGATCTCAAATTGCGTAACAAACTTGTGCTGGTTCAATAACAACCTTGACTCTAGAATTGAGTAGATCAGACTCATTCGAGAAGAGATGAAACGTAGCTCCTGGCTAACGTAAAGCTTTAAAGATGTTGACCACGCTAAGAAAGTGAATCGCGACACCTTTGAATTCCAGAAATTTGACAGGGTTAATTGAAGTCCTAGACCTTCTGTTTCTATCTCAATTGCAGTTTCCAATTTGCTGAAAAGGTTTGAAAAATTGTTGCAAAACTTGCCTTTTCGAACTAAAAATTCTTACATACAAGTTGCTATCACCATTAACTAATCAGACCCGTTGCCCTTTTTTTCCTTCTCTCCCAATTGCATCTTTGTTCACTACTACTACATTCCACCTTCAAAACATCCACCACCACTACTCTGCTACAGCTCAATAAAATCAACGAACCAAGTCATTTATTAACGCAATGGTATGTGCCACTTAATTTTGTTTTATTTCAATACACAAGTTCTCAATGCTAACCCTGTTTGCCCGCTTTTTTTCATGTTTTTTCTATTGTTTCTTTTCTTTTCTTTGCTCTATAGAGTGCTACTGAATCATCTGGACTACCTGAAGGCTGGGAAATTCGCCAGTCCCGCTCACGCAATTTGCCCTATTACTTTAACCCAGCACTGGGAACCTCTTCTTGGGAACCTCCAGAGGGCACTGACTCTGAAAAGCTCAAGGAGTATATGGCCAAGTACCATTCACAGTCCACAGTGACCCCTGCTGGTGGTGAAGCAGGTGCAGGAGGACCCGACAAAGTGCGGGCCAGCCATTTGCTGATCAAGCATAAGGACAGTCGTCGCCCATCATCTTGGAAGGAGGCCAATGTCACACGCACCAAAGAGGAAGCAATGTCCATATTGCTGGCACACGAGGCACGGATCCGGTCTGGTGCTACAAGTCTGGGCGAGCTAGCTGTGTCGGAGAGTGACTGCTCAAGTGCTCGCAAGGGCGGTGATCTGGGGTTCTTCAAACGCGGAGATATGCAGAAGGAATTTGAGCAGGCCGCATTTGCTCTCAAGGTGGGCGAGGTTAGTCATGTTGTGGAGACCGCAAGTGGATTGCACTTGATTGAGAGAACTGGATAAAAGAAGCTTTGCACAAACAGCACAAGGGTCCAAAAGGCACAGAAATAGTCAATTTGATTTAAATCATTATAAAATGAACACCGCAAATTATGTAGCCAAAGAACCTACCATCGAGCGTAAAAAGGCTTATAGACAGATCCAGGAATGTGGCCTGAACCTGCGTCAGTTCCACAAGGATGTATCCTGAACCTGCATCACTACAAGGATTATAAGAAATGAGAATATCTGGGCAGGCCGAAACCAGGATATTGACGCTCAGTCGAACGTCAATTCTATAATAATCACCAAACCTGGTTAATTTGAGCATTGAAAAAAAAAGCCATGTCTTTATTGGGTGCTAAGATGGCCGAATCCACCCAATTTGAAAGTCGGACCCACTGAGAAGATTCAACTGGTCGAAGATCATGCTATTACTGAGGATTACGATTTTTTAGACACAAAACCTCTGATCAAGGTTCAAGATGGAAAAAATATGCACAGAATGATTGGAGCAAGAGCCTTATCAATGCACGTACTATAGCTGGAATCTGCTATATTGAGAGTATTGACAACTTAGATCAAATGCATACACTAGGCGTATACTAAAGGTTTTCTCTTGTGCTATACGTTAATGAAATATTCTACATCTCTGATATATAGAGGCAACCACTGCAAAGAATCGGTAAATCATGGTTATCTACTTTCCTTTGCGAGATATGGCTGCTTTTTGAAAGTTGTTGAAGTAACTGTCACCATGGTGGTATGTGTAATTAATAGCCTTGTTCGGGAATACCAAGTTAACTGTGATAAAGATAGCAGACAACGCAATGATTCTTAATGAATAGTTGAATGATCAGAAAACAAACCTTAAGATAATAGAAACAGACGCAGTCAACTTTCAGCCAATGAGTGTGGTATCAAGTTTTCAAAACCTTGGTCAATTGTTTTGGAATATCTCATCTGTTCTCCTATGGGATTTTACTTCATGACTGTCTGCTTCAACCTCAAGAATATATGCTACAAAAACATATTCAAAAAATCCTCCTACAAAAATATTATACAGGGTCGATCTCCCCTCAGTTAAAACTATATTGTACCATACGGTATATTCTCAAAATATATGCAACGACCCATGAGACTTGCCAGTAGCTAGAATGAACATCAGACATCAATTACAACAAAAAAAAAGTGGTAACAATGAATCACTTTTTAGATCGTGTGGTAGACCTACTTGTGACAACTTGCTAAATTCTTCGAAACAGCAGCTTTAGAAACTTCTAACAAAACAATGTCCACATGAAATAAATGTTGGTCATAAAGAAA
This sequence comes from Geotrichum histeridarum, assembly GCA_030566085.1. Taxonomy (NCBI): domain Eukaryota; kingdom Fungi; phylum Ascomycota; class Dipodascomycetes; order Dipodascales; family Dipodascaceae; genus Geotrichum; species Geotrichum histeridarum. The sequence continues at coordinate 25,148 of JAJMHO010000140.1, forward strand.
AGCTGATTAAAATCCAATTCTTTTACTAGTTATATCCAATTTTGTGACGGGTCCTAGTTAACAATTGTGCATGATCATTCACAGACTTGTAGGTTGGCCATCCAATTCCAATAACAATTGTAATATGGTTCTTCATCTGAATCGCAATTCTACATTCACAATAACAAATAATCGTTAAAAAGTGTTATAAATAGATTATACCAAAAGAAATGAGGTTTCAATCATGATTGAAATGCTTTAAGCTTTAAAATTATAGATCCTGCTTATCACAAAGACAGGACTGCAAGGCTATTACAATATTGCCACGAATACCTGACAGTGCATTAAATTTGAATTTGATGGTTAAACCCAAGTACTACGTTTGAGTTTAATAGTAGGGGTTGACTCAATGAGAGGTATTCAACGCAGCTCATCTCTGCACTACGCAGCATGAACATCCAACATCGGATAAGAGTGAAAGTCAGTTTAGTGAAAGCAGGATAAAAGAAAAGTAATCATTCTCTCAAATTAAAAATTATTACCAGTAAACCAAGTGTTATTTTAAAATCATAACAGTATCACCTGAGCTCGCTCAGGCCGAGATGATATACCTGATTTTCCAAGCAGTACTTCCAATTCTGTTTAAATTGGCCTAGCAGTACTTCCAATTCTGTTCAAATTGGTCTAGCGGGTGCTTCCAATTCTGTTTAAAAATTGTTGAGATAATCAAAGCAGAATCTTATAAGAATATGCAAGTAACTGGCAGAGATTGGCGTATTCTATAAGGTCTTGCAGTTCAAAAAAAGCGTTAGTGCTTAGTTTTCAAATTTTTGTTCTTGTGATCCATCATACTTCAATTCAATCTTAAGCAAAACAAAGATATGGTGTTGCACTGCCAGTTCACCCGCAGATCCTCGATCATTGATAGTTAATTTCTCGTTTGTTCTGCAATTTGTATACAAGTCTTTTGGTATTTGTGATCTACTATTGGATCTTCTGATACTCGTGTTAATCACTTAGGCGACCTCCAAATAATGCGCAGCTGTCAATCTCACTCAACTTAAGAATGTGCAGAAGTTAATTGATCAATCGATCAACTTACAAATGATATAATCAAACAAATAGAATGAAAAATAACAATAATGAAAATAATAAAAATAAAACTCTAACTGTATACAATACGAAAACCGAGAAAATTAAATAACATCATAAGAATCATGCTTTGTGACTGAATAGTCACTGTCATAAGATCTTTCTGAGATCGGCGTTAATGACGCTCCGCGACCCATTGAAGAAAGTTTGGGCGGATCCTTCAAAAAGGACCCATAAGTAAGTTCGGCCGCTTCGGCCAGTGTAAGATGCTCAGAGGAAAGGGATGACATACTGCTGGAAAGATCGCCAACCGAAACTGACGACGAGGTAGATGACTTTTTTGAGAGTGATGGCGAGCCTGCAAATAACGTGACTGTGGTGTTGCTGGAGACTTTGATCACACTGGTTTGCCGTTTAAGAACGTGGTGCTGCTTGGGTTTGTACCCTTCAAAGGCGTAGGATTTCGCTTTGCGCAGCCCCATGTAATTTCGGTGACCAGAGCCGCTGCGGTGGAGCAGTGCGTCGTCATCGAAGTCATCATCATCACTTGGAACAGCATTAACTTCGTCCAGCATACTATCATAATTATACTCGTCGTCGTCATAAATGCCGTCCTCAATGTCGCCATCAAATGTATCTTCGTACCTTGACAGCATACTTTTGCCGTCGTTCCAATCCTGGAGCTGACGCAAGCTTTGAGCTGCAGTATGATAGGATTTGATGTCATCCTCTTCTTCCTCTTCGGCTTCCAAATCATATGGTTCTTCCTTATATTCTACGTCTGAACCGTCTGAAAAATGAGTCGATACCCGAAGCGGCGAGACCTCTGTAATTGCAACATTTTTATTCAAGCCAGGAGAAGTGGGGTTCATTGGAAATGGAAGGTCGGGCCGTAAGTAAGGCACACCGGTGGTTGTGTGATAGGAAGTTGTTCCAAAAATATGATCCACACTCTCTAACTCGTCGTCGTCATCATAGTCACAGTTGTATTCATCCAAAAACTCGTTTTCGTCTTCTGAATCGATGAAATCTCCAGCACCTGAACCCTGCAGAGCACTTGAATCGTCCAACTGATATCGCGGATTAGCGGAAGAACCATTCAAAGGCTTGTGATAGTTGACAGAAGAATTGCGGCCGATCCGACTATCCTCTTCAAAGGAAAACTCGGAGTGATGGTCCTCTTCATCGGAGCCAGCTCCCTCCAAAGTTGCAGGATCCCCCTCTATGGTTGTAATACTACTTCTTTTGTCAATGTTTAAACCATCAGTTTGGCTGAAAAGAGGAGCAGGCAAAAGCTCAGCATCAAGATCTTTAGCAGATTCGTCTTCTAGAACACGACTTTTTCGAATAATTGTGCTAAGCTCCTTTTGTAAATCAGCCAGATCGAGCAGGTTCGCCTGTTGCGAATCGCTAGACTGAGTAGCTTCTGTCCCTGGCAAGGCCCCATCTGTACTACTGTTATAAATGCCCAAGCCAAGTTCGCCGATCTCCTCTTCGTCCTCTCGAACCAGCGACAACTCTGAGGAGACCATACCTGATGATTTTACTTCGTCCGATGTAGCACTCCCAGTGTCACAATCAACTTCAGGGCCTTTCCCATATGGTAGATCCGTTGTATAGTTGGATCCACCCACACTGCTTGCGGCTAAATTTGGACCTCTCCCATTTAATGCTGGCGACGAAAACACAGGGGTAGGATGAAATACCGGAGAGGTTGTTGATGAAGAAGAACCCCAATCATGAGTGCGAGTGCCGTAAATGGAGCCTGCTTCCTTATAGTCTTCGGCTGAGGGAATAAAAAATTCAGTTGGACCTTCGTTGCTGGCTCGCCGGCGCTTTATAAACGTAATGGGATTAAGTTTCTTGAGAGAAGAACTAGAATTTGATGAAAGTAATGCTGATGATGCTGAAGAGAACATGTTTGAACCTGTAGTGGGTGAAAAGACGCTGCCTGAGAGACGAGGCGAGCTCATGGAGGATCGCCCCTTTTCTGACAACATTGGGAGAGCCTTAGAGTCGCTTGTGGAGCGGCTTTGAAAGTTGAAATGCGAAGCAGTCGGAGAGTTGGATGCAGAAGACCTGACTTTGGGAAGAACTGAAGGAGAGCCAGGCTGCTCAAGGGTCGAGTTTCGAGGTTTTATTTGAGATGGGTAAGGCTGAGAGCCATGCGTTTGATTGGAAGGGCTAGAGACATGTGGGAGGTCCTCTATAGAAATCTCTGAGCTTTCCGTTGACTGCGACCTTCGATGGGATTTTATGAAAGATCGCATCATCTAGAATGAAAAACATGAAGGCAACCCTGGATTTAGTCTGATGCGAGATTCGCCAAAGTTGAACCGAGCCTATTATCTGAAAATCTTGTGTCTAAGACAAAAGAATGTCTCTCAATTCTAGACAGGGCTCTTGAGTAAACAGCAAGCAAATGGATCTACCACGCAGCTTTGGCAAGACCTAGGTAGAGTTAAGTACCTAAACGAGTGTAAATACCAGGTAGAGTGGTAAAGTGAAATGGCGAAGAAGATGCAGGATTGACGTGGTTGCAGGGTGTAGAAAAAATTCGCAGGGACCAAAAAGTCTGGCACTTTATTTTATTAAATACAAAACATATACCAATAAATTCTCCACATACCAGTTGGCCATAGATGATAGATGACGCAATACAACGAACACCAACTATAAATAGTTTTGAATGCGTAACCACACGAAACCTTCATGAAGAGACTTTTCAGAATATAATCAAGGGTATGTATTCATTCAGATCACACCCTCCTGATGCCACTTGGTAGAGGAATGAATGTCCTTAGACAAAAACAAGCTTCAGACTCTAACGTCTAGCCTATAACTTCATTCCCAACCCTTCTAGGTCAATTCACATGCAACTCCAAAGAGATGGCATTCTTCCCCCATCTCCACCAGCAACGCCCGCCGTCCGCATCTGCATCGTCAATTCTATACCTGCAAGGACTCCAACTGTCTGCGGAGAAGCATGGGAGTGCCGCTAGCCGGCACAGCCTCCTCCTGAGAAATTTCGACTTTGGCTCTGCCAGCATTGAGACCTTCTAGTAGAACACAAGCCTTACATATTTTGTTGCTCGAGAGATATCCACATCGCTCGCAACGACCTTCTCGGAGAACCCCTCGCTCAAATGTATCAATTTTAGGAGCGGGCGTTGACTCAGAAGTCTCCTCCTGTTTTTCGCTAAGCTGCTCCTTAGTCTTGAGTTCCTTGAGCATCTTTTTTAACTTGCTCTTAAGAACAAAACTCTCGCCAGATCGAATGATGTCAATAATGGAACTAGGCCGAATTGCTTCCAGATTCTTGATCAGAGTACGAGCGGTTCCTCTAAAGGCTTCAGGGGAATATGTACACTCCGTAGAAAAATAGTCCAGCTGTTTGTAATGTGCATAGAGCACAATCTCCTTTTCGTATGTGTACTTGAAAGGCTTGCTCCGTTTCACTGGTGAATCAGTGGAGTCTGTGACGATTTCTGTACATCGGTCCAGTCTGGCTGTATCTCCCCTCAACAAATTCATCAAAACTGTCTCTGCAATATCGTCAGCATTATGCCCAGTGACAACATGCTTGATCCCTAAATTCACCGATCCTCGATCCAATGCCTGGCGGCGGAAAACGCCACAGTATGTGCAGTTATTCTTGGTGCCAACTTGCTCAACAATTTGATCCATAGTCCAACCGTACAGATCACCGTAACTAACAATCTCTAGATCCATGTCGTACTGAACTTTGTTTCTCTTGACGGTTTCCAAAGAATCATCTCTGTAGCCGTGGATTCCTTCATCGATGGAGAGCAGCACGAACTCTACCCCATAGTTGTAACGCTCGTTGAGGGTTTTCATGACATGGGCCAGAACTGTTGAGTCCTTGCCACCAGAGGCTCCGATCGCCACTCTTTCGCCTGGATAGAATAACTTGGCTTCGGTGACCGTGTTGTGGATTTCGGTTTCGAATACTTGATAGAAGCAAGTTTTGCATAATTTCTGGCCAGTCTTGGGTCGTCTGAGAACAGGTCGCTCAGTATGACATAGCTCACATGGACGCAGTTTTACAGTCGGTCCTGCCATCTTTAAGTCTGGTTGATCTGATACTTGAAGGTTGGATCAGAAAATTTTTGGTACAGATGTTCCTGCCCTAGCAATATTGGCTTTCCCAGCCAAACATACATATGTCCCAATCCTGCCTGAGTAATGATTATAACATGGCTTACGTACTACTTAAAATTACTAAGACATAACTAATTTCCTGTCAATGTATGACTAATATGAGATTAGTCATAGATATATTATTTGCTTACAATATTTCAACAACTTGTTTGTCATCAATGTACCGTTGATCAGTACTATTAATTCGGTCAACCTCGATTGGAAATTGCAAGTGTTCCCCGGGGTTCAAAGTATATGAAAATGAAGATGGCATTATCAGTCAATTCAATGCTACTCAAAATTCAGCCAATGGGCCCTCCAAGTTAAAACTTATGCAACAGCTTTTATCATAAAAATCTTTGATTTGGAAGGTCTATCCATCGAGTGGAGAAAAAAGAACGCCGTTTTGGTTTTGACTCCTGAGTTAGATCAAATGCCTTGTATACTATAGAAGATCGATATAGGCCTAGGGGACCAAGTCCCAAACGCCGGAAGCAACGTTAACAGGAACAGGTCTACCTATTGGATAGATAATACGCCATTAATCCACGATCTAGACTTATATTGTGGTATATATATTTCAGTTCAGATCTCTCTTCACACTCCAGAATCATTCAAAACCATGTCGGCGCCAATTCCTACTCCTACTGCTGCTGAAATCGAAAGTCTGATTGACAAAATCAAAGGTCTAGTGAGCACCAAGTACACCAGAGCTGACCAACCACCAATCATTCCTTCAAATGAAACAATCTCATCTGTTTCAGATGGACTTCTCAGAAGTCTCCCTGAAAAGGGACTAGGACTTGATGGAGCGTTTGACTTCTTGGCCAACTCTATTCTTCCAGGTTTGAGCAACCAAGCCACTGAGAACTATTTGGGTTTTGTCACAGGCGGTGTCACTCCCGCAGCTCTTGTTGGCGACTATTTGACTACCTTGTATGACCAGAATGCTCATCGTTATGGAGATACTGTCGCACCTGTGGTAGAATTCGCTGCGTTGGATTTGATTCTTAATTTGCTTGAACTAGAGCCATCTCAATGGCCTGGTCGGTTGATTACTAGTGGAGCTACTGCTAGTAACGTTCTTGGTCTCGCTGTGGGTAGAGAATATGTGATTCAAAAAGCCTCTCAATCTGGGGAGGCTTTAACAAGCAAGCTGGGGATTCACAAGGCTATGATTCAGGCCGGCTTGGACGAATTTCAAGTTCTACATTGCATGTCACATTCATCTATTGCAAAGTCCTGCTCTATCTTGGGAATTGGAAGCCAAAATGCGATTTCAGTCTCTGCCCCGTCTGAGCCCTGGTCTTTTGATCTTGACTTGCTTGAAAAGCAACTTGCTACTCCAAGAACGGGATCTATTGTTGTTGTCAGCATGGGTGAGGTAAATACCGGAAGATACACTCACTCGATCAGCAAGATCAGGGAGCTTTGCGACAAGTACAATGCCTGGCTTCATATTGACGGTGCATTTGGCATCTACTCTAGAGCCCTTAGAAAGACAGACAGTATCTACAAGGATATTGCTATCCAGTGGACCGAGGGACTTGAGCTTGCTGATAGTATCACTGGTGATTCGCATAAATCGCTGAACGTTCCTTACGATAGTGGCTTTTTCTTCTGCAGAGACCAGTCAATCATGAGACAGGTTTTCCACAATCCAGGAGCTGCCTACCTTGCAGGTAACCCTGATGCACCAGTGAACCCGCTTGATAAGGGTATTGAAAACAGTCGACGATTCCGCGCTTTACCATTGTACTCCACTCTGATCGCCTATGGAAAGGAGGGATACCAGAAACTGATTGAAGAATCAATATCCTACGCTCGCGCTGTTGCTGAATACATTGTCCAAAGCCCTGACTATGTTTTGCTACCAGATGATGATGTCAGTCAAATTTCGACTATTGTTTTCTTCCAAGCTAAGGATGATGAGCTTAACAAGCAGTTGAATGCTCGTATCAACTCCACGAGAAACATTTTCTTGAGTGGATCTGCCTGGAACAACAAACCAGCTCAGAGAGTTGCAGTTTCTAACTGGAAGATTACAAAAGATATGTCTGAAAGGGTGATCAAGGAACTCAAGCGAGTTGCTTCAGAGTGGAACACTCATGCTTAATACAAATTGTAAAAGCTCTTGGAGAGCTACCATGTAATAATTACTGTAATAGATTATAAATTAATATTTTTCAATTTTCCAGTTAAACTGTATCAATGCGCATAGTGGCATTGCTGAAGGTCTGATCCATATTCAAGTTCAGACCAGCAGGTTGTTACTCTTCCACGCAAAATCCATGATCCCGCATAACAATGACTCAAGCCACAAGCAGAGATCTCTACTCATTCAGTTTCATGATATCTCAATTAATCTTCATCGATCCCTTCACTGCCGCATGTATGGCACTTGAATTGTTCGAAATGTGGTTTGTGAACATCGTCTCGAACTCGTCTAGGTTAAGGGTTGATCGATTTGCTGGTCTCCACACCACGCTGGGAGAGAATATCCCAGCACGATGCACTATACAAAAATTTTTCAACATCAAGGAAAAAATTGAAAAGAGGTGTTCATCAAGTAATACACCGTGACAGGATCTTACATCTCCATCACGAACCACACGGTCTGAGACTTTAAAAGGTATGATAACGACTCTCGATTATCTTGTTATTTGCTTGGAAGCTTTTGAAACCAATTTTTATCATTGGAATGGGATTCGATTCGTCATTCGTCTGATGCGCTGGCTTTCTGCCCTCTTGGACTTTGCTAACTGGTATTCCTTCCCTAGATCCCCCAAATCTTTTTTCGATAATAGGAACTATGTCGCGATTTTTTGCAGGTGGTTCATCTGACAGCGAGACTTCCTCTTCTGACGAAGAATTGTTGGGAAGCTCTTCCTCCGAGTCTGGATCTGAAGAGTCCTCTGAAGAAGAAGAAGAAGATTCCGACGAAGCTTCTGACTCTGACTCCGAGTCTGAGAGCAGCGACGATGAAGGCGACAAGAGAACCGGTGCCAGCAGGTTCTTGAAGAAGAGCTTTATGAAGGGTCAAGCCAGCGACTCTGAATCCGACTCTGAAGACGAATCAAAGCGAGTTGTTAAGAGTGCAAAGGATAAGCTCATCGACGAAATTGATCTTTGCATCAGAGCTATTGATAACGCCAAGAAGATCAACGATTGGGTTGTTATCTTGACTGAGTTCGACAAACTTAACAAGCATGTTGAGAGAGCAGACAAGCAGTACCAAACGACTCCTGTCCAGTACATCAAGTCGATTTCCGAGCTTGAGCAGTTCCTCCAGGAGACCATCGCCTCTGAGAAGTCTTCAAAGAAGAAGATGAACGCCCTCAATGCCCGTGCTCTCAACACTGCTAAGCAAAGAATCAAGAAGAACAACAAGACATACGAATCGCAAATCGCAGACTACAAGGCAGACCCTGACGCCTTCCAGAAGGCACAGGAGGCCAAGTCTGCTCCTGTTACTAAGGCTGTCAAGCCCAAGACTGATGTTGTTGTCACCTCTGCTGCCAACGAGGATGAGGGCTTTTCCACTGTTGGCAAGGCCGGCCGTGTTGCTCAGTTTACCGCTGAGAACATTTTCACAAGTATCCAAGCGATTTCTGAGTCCCGAGGTAAGAAGAACACTGACCGCAAGGATCAGGTCCGTATCTTGGAATCTCTTATGCAAGTTGCCACTACTCCATACGAGAAGATCATCATCCTGCTGAGACTTATTCCTGTTCGATTCGATACTGCTTCTTCTGGACATGCTATCTCTACTGAGAACTGGATGACTGTGAAGGATAATATCAATGCTCTTCTTGAACTTTTGGAGAAGAACATCAAGACCTATCAAATCAGTGAGTCTGCTCCTGAACCCGAGAGTTTGGAGACTGGATTGCCTCCCCGTGCTGATGGCGTTGTCGAGATTCCCGGAAGCATTGTGTCCCTTGTTGAGAGACTGGATGATGAGTTCACCCGCTCCCTTCAGGATATTGATCCTCATACCACTGAGTACGTTGACAGATTGAGACACGAAACCAGTCTGTACGCACTCATTCTCCGAACTCAGATCTACCTTGAGACTACCGCCGCTGTTCCTCTTCACGAGATTGACGCTGCTTCTAGAATTCTTATCAGACGTGTCGAGCACATTTACTTCAAGCCCAGCGCTGTTATCATTACTGCTGAGAACGTCGCTTGGTCTGAACTTCCTGAGGCTCTTGAATCCTCCATCACCCCTCGCCCCACTGGCGACCACTCTGAGGACTACACTATCTCGCTTATCAACAGCATCTGTGCCGTTCTTTACAGACAGCCCAACCCTATCTACCGCACCCGCGCCATTCTCTGCAATATCTTCCACTACGCCCTCAACAACCAGTACTACAAAGCTCGTGATCTGCTGCTAATGTCTCATTTGCAGTCCACCATCCACACCGCTGAATCCTCTGTTCAGATTCTGTTCAACAGAGCCTTGGTTCAGATTGGTCTCTGTGCTTTCCGTGCTGGCTTGATCAATGAGTGCCAGCAATCTCTTCAAGAGCTCAACTCTTCCCTCAGACTGAAGGAGCTGCTGGGCCAGGGTGTGCAGAAGTACTCTCAGTCTGCCACTGATGGCAGACGCCTTCTCCCTTTCCATATGCATATTAACCTCGAGCTGCTCGAGTGTGTGTATTTCACTGCATCATTGCTTATTGAGATTCCATCAATGGCTGCTTCTGAGAACCAGATCGATGCCAAGAAGAAGGTCATCTCCAAGACTTTCAGAAGAATGCTTGACTACAACCGACGACAAGTCTTCACTGGTCCCCCTGAGAACACCCGTGATCACATCATGCAGGCTGCCAGAGCTCTCTTGGATAGCGAGTGGGCTACTGCTCGTGACCTCTTAAACTCTATCAAGATTTGGAGTCTCCTTTCTGACTCCGAGTCTATCAAGAAGATGCTGGGCGAGAAGCTGCAGATCGAGGGACTTCGCACATACCTGTTCAGATACGGATCTACCTACCAGTCACTATCCCTGGCGACTCTCTCTAAGCTGTTCGATCTCCCAGAGGTCCGTGTTTACGCCATTGTCAGTAAGATGATTGCCAATGAAGATATTGCTGCCGCCCTTGACCAAAGAGCCAACACCATTGTCTTCAGACAAGGAGTCGAGCTTTCCAGACTTCAGAACCTGGCCCTTGCTCTTTCCGAAAAGGCTGTTCAGCTTGTTGAGCGCAACGAACGTCTAGCTGCTGGCGGTCATCAACTGGGTGACACCGCCCGGGGTGCCAACACAAACGCTGCCAGCAACACTGGTAACGCAAGCAGCAACGCTACTGCAAGCAATAGAACTGGTCCCCGTTCTGATAACCGACGGACCCAGCAGAACAACCAGAACAGCACCAACAACCCTAAGGCTGTGAAGGCTTAATTTGGCGGAAAAAAAGTTTTGTTTGTTTAAGTTGGTCATATTGGAGGATTATTTTATGGAGATATGAAGGAAGCCCACTTCATGGTAGTTGTAACCGGAAAATAATTATGTTTTTAGTATCAGTTACAAATAGGAGAAGAAACAGATTAAAAATGATTATCAAGAACAATTAGATGATAGATTCTAGATGAATTCTAGTGTTGTGTTCTATAAATATTATTACTTCAAACTTCAAAGTAGAGGTGCCACATTCACTCTACGTAGCTCTTATTGACCCAATATGATTGGTAGCTATGATGTAGGCTATGTACATACACTAGCAGTTACACGAAGTAATTTTTCCACAGCACTCCTTCAAGATCTTCTAATTGCTCTGTTGTAAAAGCCTTTGAGTCAAGGTGCCATGTATCGTTACGAGTATTCTTGAAATCGCCTAGCAATGATTTCACACTTTTTCCAATCATGCCAGGATCAGACGCAACTGAAGCTAAGGTGGCAAGAATTTGCGGAACCCATTTAGGAGGAGGTGACTTGTAAGGAAACGCAGAAACCAATGCACCCAATCCAAGCACAGCAGCATGACGCTTGATAGATATCATATGAATTTCAGAACTGGGAGTAGAAGTGCCTGATCTGTTGACAGTGGTTAGAGCGCCCCCTTTAAGTCTGGAAACTTTTGGAAATTTGTTGGTGGAAAGGGCTTTATCGAACTTGTCGAACAGAGTCTTGATCAATTTAGCTTGCTCTTGAACAGGAGAGCATCGGATCATTCCAGATAAAGTTTCTGCTGCTGTCTCACGAACCTCAAGTTGCGAATCTGTCAACATGCTAGAAGCAGATATCACAAACAGCATTCGCTGTTCACTTGTCATGAGAAACAGTTGACGGAAAAAGAATGTCTGAATGTAGGCAAGCATGGCGAGGCGCTGATGCCAGGTAGTAGCTGTACTGGCAACTTTCACTGTAGCTTCAATATGCGACTGAAGGTATGCTTTGGGACATGGTAGATTTCCAATCTTTCTGAATAACGTCACTGCAGTTTTGGCTAGCTCTACCTCTTCACTGAGAGCAAAGAAGTGCAGCAGTGCCGGGATCACAACGTCAGGAAGAATCTTGACTAGGCCAATTCTTGAGCTCCAGGAGGTGGTATCATTGATCCACTCCGACAAGGTAGTTGCTGTCAAAATGTAACGTGAAATAGAAGAATGCTCAGTAGAATTATTGCGCTCTAGTCGAAGTTCTTCGAGCTTGCCAAACGCAGTCCTAATTCTAGCTTCAGCCTCAGGTTCCAATTCAAAAACCTCCCTACCCAGATCACCATAAGATGCATTATCCTCTAACGCAAGTTGCACAGATTCATACGATTCATGGTGATTGCAGTACTCTAGATCAGCCAAGGCACGACCAATTTCAGTACAAACACCTTTCTTGAAGTAATCAATATTGGACCACAGGTATTCGATGAACTCGATCGGGGGCTGAAAAGCCCAATTCAAACTCATGCATTCTCGTAGCAATTGAAGCCTAGCAGTTTCTTTGAAAAGAGAACTAGATGATGGGTCCAGTTTGAAATCCAACAAGTATGTAACAATTGGATGAATTCGACGGAAGTCAAGAGCAGTGAGCGTGTTGGCAAGAAACTCTCTCCAATATGAGAGAACATCTCTTCTCAAATTATCCTGAATGATTGTGGTAGTAAAATGCCTGTACACGTAGTCCAGCTTGGCCTGTTTCTCCTTCTCATTGGAAAAAACAAGGGAAACAAGCAGGGAGGAAAGAATTTCAGCAAAGCAACGATGACTATTTTTATCAGTTGGGTCAAAAGATTCTTCAACGATGATAAATAGCTCCTCTAAAGTGAGGGCGGCCAAACCGAGATCCATCAACCTTAATACCATTGAAAAATAGCGGATCGAGCGATGCATAACATAATCCTCATGATGAGTCCGCTCATCTGATCTTGTATGGAGATAATTCTTGAGCCACTCTGCATTTACACACTTGCCAAACTCAGCGAGACATTTGGCATTCTCCTCTGACAGTTTCACGCTTTGCTCATAAATAGGTTTGTTGGCAATAAAACTGCGAGGCCATACAAAATATCCAACTGGAGTGTTATCATCTAGGAAGAAAGAGGGATTCTTCCAGTTCCGCATTTCAGCCATAAACTTATTTGTGAAGTCACTCTCTGAAGTGTTGACAAGCAATTCTGATTTAACGAGATGTTCAGAATCCAGTGAGTGAAAAATGTTATACTCGTTAGCGGCGAGTGTAAAAGTGCGCGAGAAAACTCCAGAAAGACAGCTGACAGCCAAGTATCTGATTCCTGGATTAGAATTCAAGGTGCATTCGTTGAGCTTGATCAAAGTTTGAGCAGGGCATTGATATTCGGGATTTGGCGTGCTAATAAACATCAATAAAAAGGTGAGATTGATGCTTACAATCTTCCAGTGTTGTTCATCAAGATATTTGTAAAGAAGCTGATCTAGTTCGGCAAATTTCTTAGTGATTGATTCAGTCTTAGTTTTTTGACGAAGCTGAAGCTTCTGGATTTTTGCAGTTACATTTTGAACTGGCTTAATGGCATCCAGTGACTCAGGATTGATGAGATCAATGGAAATTGGAACTGTGACACTCTGACTAAAGGTATTAACCAAAGACAGAGATAGTTCATTCAGAGTGAGTTTATCCGCTTTCAATGCTAAAGTGATGATCTTCACAAAGTTCACTGCATTATCAAAATTCCTCTTGATATGAGATTGAAGAATTCGTAGTGCTAAGACGCGCAAGCCACTTTCTGCCCGTAGCAGCTCTTTGCTTTGAAGAGAGGCCAGAATGTCCTTCACAATCCAGTTGACCACATATAGTCTAGATCTTGATAGAGCTTTAACAGAAGATTCCAAAGAGGATTGCGAATTGCGAGAAACGTCAGGATAGATGGATACAGAAGAGACCAGAATGTCATTAAGCAAGAGCTTATCCAGAGGGGTGATTTTTCTAGGACCACAATTGTGATATATTCTTGCATTATGATAAAGCAATGCTCTCTTGGCCAATAGGGCACGCGGAAACTCCTTGCGGAGGCCTTCCACTCTGAATTTGTTGGATTCGTATGTGTAAATATTGGTTAGATTTTCCCCAATCTTTGCTGTTCTCTCAACACCAACATCTGCAAACCAAACTTTATAGGCAAAGAGCAAAGCCTTAAAAGTTGCAATGTCACTCTCACGATTTGCCACCATGTATGAGTGTACGTCGTGCAAAAAATTTCCAATGCGCACATGAAGATGATGCAGTTTAAGATATAAAGGATCGCTGTCTTTTGATTTATCATTGAAAAAATAGCCGGTTGGATAATGTCGCAGCTTTTTCAATTCCACGATATCATTGTCTATCTCAAGCTCATCTCCAGGTACAACATCGACATTTCCATTGGGATAAACATCATCAAATTCATCAAATTCATCATCTTCGGAATGCATTTCGCTCGATTCAGAAAAGCAAATTGCCTCTTCCTCAACACGGCTATCAGCATCACTGGGATCACTGGGGTCATTGTTAATAGGAGTAGAAGAATGGACCTCAAAAGCAGATGCGTGAGACTCTTTAAAGCGTGGATCCAGTAGATACGAAATTCCAGATGTGGCCGTTCTCAAATAAGTCAAGTTGCTCGACAATACATCAGAAACCTCTGTTAAACTTGCCCCTTTGTTGTTCCCAGATATGATGGCAAATATTGCATCAAGGGATTTATGCACATGAGCCTCAAAGAGCTCAATGGAATAAGCAACTTCGTCCCGTGAAGGAAGTCTCCACTCCAACTCAAGGTTCTTGGGATCAAGAGTTTCTCCCCAGTTGGCAGTTGTAACATCAACACCAGCTTTCTTGGTAAATCTTTTAGGCACAATTCCCGCATCTACAACTGCAATAGTAGAGAGGGACATCAGTGCATGATGAACTGTGTTTGAAATATGATAAACAATAGAACCACGACATTTATCTCTCAAGAACATAGTTAGGTCTAATAGTTCTTGTTTGTACTTGAGAATGTGAACACCAGCATGAGCAAGTGACATGTTCAGAATTCCAAGATACCAAATCAATGTTCTATCTCGAGGCAGGATCTCTGATCCGCTTCGGGTAGATCCAGCACCATTTTCAATGATCTCCTGTTCAATATTGGCCTTCAGCACAGGGAAAAATCGGGGAAAGGAAAGTTCGGGATTATCTTTGATGACATTCGAACATATTAAAGCAATTGCGTCGCAAGCTGAATAATAGACATTGCTAGAAATAAAATCCAAAATGTGAGTAATAACATCCTCATAGCTTTCAGGTGGCAAGGAAGCCATCACAGCACTGAACGTAGGAGCTAAAATAGTAACAACATTCGATTCTTGAGTTGCTCTAGTTTTTGCTGCTGAGGGATCTGGAAGATTTTCTATGAGCGTGAAAACCCTCTCCAAGAAATGCGAGACAAATTCACCAAAACTATATGTTGAGGATTTCCAAATTTGATCCAGCAGTTCATCATCATAAACAGGCAGTTCAGTGACTGGCTTGCGGAACTCATTGTCATCTTCATTAGTTTTACCAGTAATGTCATCACCAACTTCACTGGTCACAGCCAATTCTTCTAAAAACGCCACATCATTTGATATATATTGCATAGCCAGTCCACTACCAATTTCTGTAGACAGATCCCAGAAAGGCACATTCAGTGCAACAGCTTGAATGAATGAAAGAGACTGAAAAGTTTTGTTCAAATCATTGGTGTCAATTCCTGGAATTGAGAGATTAAGGAGGGTGCTAAGATGAATCGCATGCCGAGGTGACTGAGCAATGATTCTAGCTAAAGCTGAAATAGCTTTTAGTGAAGTCATCGTTCTATGCGTTTCAACGACTCCTTGAAGTGAAGGGTATACTTCCTTTAGTATAAGTGGAATAATCAGATCTGGCGATAGATAAGCTAATCCATGCAAAGCATTAAGAGCTGAGACTACAGCATTTGATGATTTAGAATGAATGCTCATCAATGTCACACTTCGCAGAATAAGAACAAATCTATCTTTGACTGCTTCAGTAACGTGACGCCCTTCGGGAAGTGGGAACTCATCAGTCTTTTGCATGTTCCATCTGTGTAGAAAATGCTGGACAAGCATGTCCAATAAATGCACTATATTGGTAGTCCATGCTCCACTGTTGGAAGGATGAAAAAAAGTTTCAATGGAATTGATTAAACATTCCAAAGAATCCATAACACCACCAGGTTTCAAACATTCTTCTCCACATAAAGAGAAAATGACGATCCTGGAAATTTCAAACATAGCTTTAGCCTTTTCTTGACTCTGACGATACTCTCCTTCATAAAAAGTATATGGAGAGCCTCCTTGAGATACAGAAATTTCAAGAACTTTCAAAATGTTGGTAAAGATGTAGGAGAATTGATCTTGAGTGAAAATACCACATTTGCCAAGTTCAAACTTCGACTCTAAGGAGTCAGCAGCAAATCCAGCCAAGAGCTGTAGAGTACAGATATCTTGACGGAGGCAACAGTTAGATAACTTCCAAGCGTGAAAGATAGTAGGCAGAAGTGCAGTGGGAGGAGTGGCAACTGGAGGTCCTTTGAAGTGCATCGCAGGGGAAATTGTATGCAGCAAAAAGATTGTATTTGCGGCAGTTGTTCGATTATTACTGTTCTAAAATAGAAGTTAGATAAGATAGCGAGTGATTTTGGCAACTTACTAAAGGAAGCAATTCGTTATAAATCTCCAGAATTTCAGCAGGATCAAAGTACTGCCTTGCTTCATCAGCCAATCGACACATTGCTGAAAACGATTTCGAATTGTTTAGCTTGTGCTTATGAAACGAGTGTGGAAATGCCTTCATCTCCAAAAATTTGAGTAGCGGCCGGACCCGCAATTTTAGGTCACTAGGCTTGACATTTTGTGCAAATGCTTGATCTCCAGTAAGCCAGACAAAAGTCTTGACAATCTTATCGAGAGGGTAGCCGTCAAAATCAGCCAAGGCTAAATCATAATAGACTCGAACAAGTTTGATTCTGGTAGTTAACGGCATATCAAATTTAAGTTGCAACCATGCATTGAGCTCTCTTGTCCAATGAAGAACAGTCTGATTAATATTTGATCCAATGGTGTATCCTGGTTCCACGGCTTTGATAGTCACATAAATGTTTGCAATAATGTGATTGAGATGAGCTAAGATTTCGGCCTGAGATTCAGTCTCATATGGTAAAATGTCTTGATAAGGAAAGGTTCTTGGACATGCTCTCGTAATTTCGTCAAAATTTGGAGCCATGACAATATCATGATCCATAATAGAATCTAAAGCAGCCATGATGACAAGGGATCTTAGATGGTTAATATGAATTGATGTATACTGTGGAAAACTCCATGACAGTAACGATAGCAATACTTACTGTGGCGATGATGATCAAAAGAATTTAAGAAAACTGGTACAGATCCAGATCAATTGAGAGTAACAGCAAAAGATAATGATGCAGCGAAAAGATTAAAAACCTGATTGAATCAAGCGAGAATATTAGTTGCAACCAGCGAGAGATCAATTGAATTCTATTATGCTGCCATCTCCATTAATTAAGAATCAAATGAAGAAACTTAGATCCTCCAAAACTTGGTAATGCCTCAAAATTAGCTCCCTGATTTGTATGATGATTGAAATTATCGAATTGAACAAAGATGATAACGGGCAAGAAGTGAAGGTGGAATAGTGGCGGCAATGAAAGGTGGATTGGGAAGAAATCGAATCTGAAGTTGAGAGTGTATCTGAATTCTGGATCTCATCACCCTTACCCAACTGTTTGGAAGTTGGGTTTGATCTACATCCCACAGACCAAGATCATGAGTAGTGTGCAACTAAGTGCTTTAAACCCTTTGTAATGTGATGACATTTGATTATATTGTACCAGTTGTACATACCTCTGATCTTAATTCAAGCAGTGATTTTTAACATAATCTGGTACGTTCATGGATATCTCAATCTCCAAGTTATTGCAAAGATAAAGTTAGGGCAACCGGAGAAATCACTCCGGAATCAGAGGTAGTTGGGTAGGGACATGATTCTCAGAGTTGGTATTCAAGTCTTGCCCTATAAGGAATTTCACTGCTCAAGCACTGCAATCTGTCATTTACTTCATCATGTGCATGATGAAAATATTGGTTTGGTCTTATGATCCAGATTCTTGGAGTTGTGTCTTCTTGACATTGACGTTACAGGTTACTGCGAGTCACAAACAAACTGCTAATAGGTTGATATGTTGATATTAATACTAGTTGGATCATGATAAGGTAGATTCCCTTCCATTTCCAAGATCTTTGTGTATATACGTCACAATCGCATACTTCATTCACTGGGGAGAAGACTACAGATGCAAACATGAAATACAAGGGAAATAATTTTATATCTCATGTTTTCTAGTTTTGAATTGAATGCTGCTAAAAGTCTTACAGAAGAATTGATATTTTCTTGTTCATCAAAGTTACGCAATTGATAGACCGAAGAATTGTATCGAGGAACATTCGAAAGCCCATATCTTTATTTCTTGATCATAAATTACTGAAAGGTGACCTTTCCCTTTATTGTCATAGCTCATAACTATATAGTTTCTCCATGTATACTCTCATTGATTAGAAGATTCACATATATCCATTATTATAAGAGAACCGCAAGATATCTAAAGCCAGATGGCTCTGGATGTTGTTTTTGGTTTATCAACACTGAAATTTTGCCAGTATATGCCTACTGCAGCAAAACCCATCATGATGCACTCATTAACTGGGTGCAACAATCTTTTCTAGTAAGCTGCTGCTTCAACATATTCATATGTAATTGCTCTGGAAGATTGAAAAATAAATTGGAAAAAGTTAACATCATAAGATTACATAGCTATATTTTGACTAGCCAAAATTTGTCTCAGGCGTTTGGAGTCAGTGGCCACCATTCTGGGCACTCATTTGCAATTGCTTTGAAGTGGCGCTTTCTTGAAGTAGAATTCGCATATTCATGCAGTCTTGTGCGATCTCTAGCTTTTGATGCGACGCCAACTTCTTGAATTCATGAACTGTTTTTCTTGACTTGTTTGCATGCCTTCTCTCACGTATACTATAAAATCAGTTGCTGAGAAAAGTACATCTTATATATCATAAAAATCTTGTGAGTAAAAATCACTTTGACATGATATTACGAACTTTGGTGATATGCATGTTCGCAAGTGCATTCATGAGCAGCTGAAGGTGAAGGGTGGAGGTTCAATGCGGTTCATCGGCTCTTATACAGCGCTTATTACTCCATTTATAATAGGCCTATATACATGTAAGAAAACGGTTTTAATATAAAATCAGTCCAAATGGGTTGAGTGTGCCATGAGTGCCATGGCTAATGGTGCTTGGCTTTATAACTAATTTTCACTATGTGCTTAAACTTGCTACTCCTATGCAAATAATTAGCAAGCTGTATACCAAAGGATCTGGGTTCACTTTCAATTATAAGAATGCATTAATGTAAGCATCTTCTCAAACTCGGGTTATCATCGAGTTTCCGCCATGGAGATGTTGAGAGCGAGTGCATGATAGCCACATTGATAGGCACACTACTACAGCGGAAGCTCGGAAATGCAATAATAATAGGAAGATATTATTATTTTTTTTCCAATATTCATGGATAGACAGTAAGCTTGTCACGACTTCACATAACACTCTGCAGTAGTATATGCTAGAACTGTAGATAGTTGGCATGACCAGCAATCCAACTCTTTCTAATCACTGTAAGAATCGCAAATGTTACTGCTTCAAGTAAAATGTCGACAACTGAAAAAAGCATCTGCCTAAGCTTAAAACGCATCTGCCTAAGCTTGGAACAAGTCAGATATCCCCACTATATATCTAGCTCTTTGATTCTTAATACTTTACTCGTGCCATCAGCATG
>JAJMHO010000141.1:0-44629 GCA_030566085.1 Geotrichum histeridarum
GGTTGCTTTCAGCCAACACCACCGTTACAATCGACCTACTTAGTCTTATTTTATTTTTATTTTGGGGTGATCCCGTGGGTCCTGAGCTCGAGCTGCCACCTCCACTAAGCCCATTTTTTTATTTTTTATGATTGCTACTGCTCTCTTGCTGCTAACTGATGCTATAGCAAATGCTAGCTGGAGAAAACAATGTAGCCTCGAATCTTTGTTTGCTGCTGCCACTGGTTTGGTTTTGACTACATATACACCGCGTCTTTATTTTTATGTATGCACAGTAACTTTTTTTTTCCAATGTGTTTTGTGCCCTTTTTATTTTTGTAATTGGTTCCGCGGCTTTGGTACCCTCTTATTTTGGTTTGACCCGCCGTTTATGTTTTGCTTATTTTGGTGCTGCTTTTTTTTCTCTTTTATATATATGTACATACTTATTTCGCTCATGATTTTTTGATTATGCTACTTTGCTCCTTCCCATCTGCATTGGTTTTTGGTTTCAAATTGGCTTCGCGTTGGTTTTCCGATTTGTTTGCGGGTTCACGATATAAGTTATCGATATAGAAATATGTCATAATTATATATATATATAGTCATTTATTACAAAAAAATAATTTAATGATAATAAGAGAACATTAAAACAATATCAATAACCAATAGAAAAAGTTAGTGCAAATGGTCTAAGCTCATCTCGTGATCGAAAAAAGACAGGGATTACAATGCAAGCCAAAAGTTGAAGGTTCGATGAAAATCAAAAAAAAAAACAAAAGATGGAATAATCTCCACCTCAGATATCGAATCAAATTGATTGGAGTTAAGGGTATTCGCAGTATCGAGGGTAAGAACTGGTATAGCAACTCAGAGTCAGTCAGAATCTAGGGATATCTCGTTTTGAAATCTTTAAATAGTAGGATTTAGAAGGACTTTGAAGATAATAAAAGACCTCTAGGGTTTGTGATGCAAATGTTTGAGTGACCAATGATTACACATTTTAGTGCGCACTCTAGTACAACTCAAAATTGCCGTTGAAGTAATTGAAATAAAGGAAAAACTTGAATCATCATCTAGAAAATCTTGCATTTGTGCATGCTTTGTGGGTTTTTTTTACGCTCAGTGTATTAGCTATTTCAAGTAACTGGCTTCGGTGTATATCGAGTAATTAAGTTTCTAAAAACCCTGGTCAAAATAAAAACAACAATATTCAAAAATAGGTAGCAACTTCGTTATAAAGTATACGATGCAATGCACGATACGAGTGAAGAGCAACAATATTGTTAACCTAAGCTTTGACAGGTTATTACATTTTAAGTTAGTCTCCTCAAAGTAACTTGCAGATGTGTATAGTACTTGGGACTTTCCTCACCAGCTTGAAATTGTAAGAAAGACAGCTTACCTTGTAAATTCATGGACAACGTTTATTTAAAAAAAAAATTCACTCTATTGTGCTGATTTGTCTGTTTCATGCATATGCGCAATTCCTTCGAATTGCAATATTGTTTACGCCAGATTTTAGTTTTGTGATTGACATTGCTGATCCTTTTTAATTTTATTCCCTTACATTAAAAATGTCCACAATCCATGCCGATCCATCATCCCTTATTTATATATTCAATCACAAACAAGCACCTCTAAATCCATGGAAGCACATGCCCAAATGCAAGTCAACGCCAACGTGCTCATCGCTCTAAGCTTATCGTGTTAGGTGCTGAACTGATTACGGTAATAGATTGCTGTCTTGCCCGGCCAAAACAAGAAAATGACAGGTTACTGATCCCTGCTCACAATTCTAAGCTTAGGCCCATAATTATTTTGACATAAATCTAGATGTTGATCCATTGAACGATGATCTTTGATGCTTTTAGTTGGAGTTTGACTCGATTGACCGCATCTTGCAACGGCAAACCAAACATATATTGATGTCCATTGCAATTGACAGCAGTCAAATCTATTGAGAGTTTCATGGCGGGATGAGATCTGTTAAAAGTAAAGTATGGCCATACTAAAGTTATAAAAGATTGCTTTGACATTTCTACTCCTGATCATAGAATCAATCAATAGTCAACAATTGACATCTGCTACCTGAAGGTGTACTTCTTTTGCTGATTATAGTTGATTACCATGTTAACTAACAATCAACTAATATAGCCAAGAAATCCAACTGAAAAATGTAATCCACTCCAACTATCTAGTTTGTTGCTTCCAATGGAGCAGTAATATAAGTGAAAAATCTTAAAGTGTAGTAATACCTTAGTAGATATTTATTCTGTATATATTTAAACAATAACCATCGAGACTTTGGCCAGTTACATAAAGATCTTAGCGAATGCACTTGCGTAGGCGCCTAGCAAAGTCACAAACATGACAAGAGCACCCCACCCGCCTTTAAATCTGCCCTTGGGATCACCTGCCGAGTATCCAACATGATACATGTAGCGGGCAACAACCCAAGCTACAACAAGAATAGCAGTGATCTTGGGAAAGGTCAGGCCACTAATGAGAGCCGAGTAAAACATGGTAGGAGCGTGCTCATAGTAGTTCATGCCGGACTTCTGAACGCAATTGAACTTGTTCTTGAGCGGGTTCTTAGCGGCATCTTCCTCGCTGGCAAAAAGCAACGGTAGCTTCACATCGCCAGCTTTGCGGGCTTGGATGGTGGTGTATGCGCAGTACACAGAAAATGAGGGAATGAGGCACAATGCGGCGGCCACGTACTTGTAGTCTTCTGGGATGTAGAAACCAGACATTTTGAATTAATGAGTGTTGATGAATAGAATAGAATAGAAATCAATTGAAAACTGGGGTGACGATAGACTTATATACTCAAGGGATGGAACGTCTAATGACATCTATTAAAGCCCCAGTGAGGGGATCCATCTTGGCTTGATCAACTCAAAACACGACACGTTCGCCCGACTCAGATGGAGTTAAATTAAAATATAATTTCACAAAAGCTGCGCGCGCGCGATGGAACCACACAATTTTACAGGAAAAGGTAACGAAATGGAAGATTTAGAATTGCAGATGAGTAATATTATAATATCCCAAAGCAGGTTAGAACCATCAACGGCGGACTTAAATATCAACTATAATTTGCATGTATATATATCTTATTAATAGTGTACGTAATGTATAGAACTATGCATGCATATATATACTCCAACTTTTCTTCAACATCATATCAGCCAATAAGTAAGGCATAATCACCACCTCTCTTTAGAGTATTGCTCTATAGCTAATACTGGAGACAGGAATCATAATTATAATGTATACATTGATGAGATACGAAACTCCAATTCAGCTTCCATGCGTCTGTCAGTGCAACCATTTCTAGAAGTCAATAAATTATTCAAAATTGAAGAGCAGGAAATTCTCATCAGCTAGAGTCAGCTAGCGTCAGACTCGAGAAGGCCTTTGTGAGAATGCGCTTGGTCATACGACCTATACTTGGCAAGATTCACTATTCTTGCAATGACTTTTTGTGGCTGCTCACCATTCTATCATCCATCCCTTGTTAACATTTGCCTCAGGTTGTCAGGTTTTCCATTTCTTCAGCCATATGTCAGTATCAATGCGAAGTCAAGAAAGAGAAAACTATCAACACAGTTGTGATATTCACTGACGGCTAAACGGAATATTCAGCTTGGTCCGCTGTTATCATCCATGCAGTGATTTCATAGTTACCCAAACATGATTGTTCAGAGATCTAAGGTTCAAGATCTTCATGCCTCAAAAACCTGGTACGGCTGAAAAAGTTTGTAAATCTCACATTTACTGCACCATTAATATCCAATCAACATATAGATCAACAACTCTTACAAATGTGGTAGATAAACCTCCCGAGTAGTTCAGAGTTGAAAATTATATTAAATTGTGTATATAAATGTTGACCAAGTATCGTTTCGAGATAATGAAGTTGAAGCGATCTTAAGAAAGGCTTTCTATGCTCGTGGATGACAAAATCTAAAGCTGGTTGCTACAGTTAAGAGAAACTCAAGAATCTAAAAAGATCTTGAATTCCAATGGTTTTAAACTCTTGCTCTTACAAATTGATCCATTTGCGCAAATCTATTGATGAGAAAACTGAACGCATGAAATTATGTTGAAAGAACTTCGCTCAGAATTCTATTTTTATCTCAGTGCACCACAACAATCGAATGCCATCGATTTTTCAAAAAATTTCTAGCAATTCAAAACTCTGCAAATGGTGTAAACTATAATTACCTTTAATGATGTTTGTCTTGCTAGAGCTTTTACATGGTAGGGATCCTAGAGCATTACTCAGCTTAACCGTTATGAGGTTAAATATCGAAGTGTTCGAAGCAATACTGCATTTAAGACCGAATCATCCAAAAAGACCACAAATACAATAAAAATGTGTGTTGAAAACATGTTGAAAATGCTGGTGGTTCACTTACAACGTTTCGCGCCCTCTACTGGGAGACAACGTTTGGCGGCTATTTGCTACCCCCATCTTGAATATACTTCATGCAGATCGTGACTCAACACGATTTTGGTATCAGAGATTGTATTAATAAGAGAAGAGCAATGATCAATTGTTCACCAAGTATTTAAACTGGATGTTTTATCAAGAGAACAGTAGCCTATTTGTAATTTTTTAAAAAGCAAAATATTGATGACAACAGAGATAGTCTCAATTACAGAAATCACTGGTGAAGATCAATTAAAAAACTCATCGCCAACTATAAGATCTACACAAGTGTCAAATGGACAGGAAATCTTCAATTCTCGTTCTGATGGTTCAGGAGACTTGATTCCTAACGTTAGTCCATTTGCTATAGATGCTGCTTCTGATGATAATGCCGAAGAAGACTTTCCTGAGGGAGGTACTCAAGCCTGGACCGTGGTCATTGGGAGTCTCGCTGGGTTGTTCTCTACAACAGGCATTGTCAACTCGCTTGGAGCACTTCAGGCATACATCAGCAGCAATCAGCTTGAGAACATGTCTGAGTCGCAAGTTTCTTGGATCTTTTCTCTACTCATCTTTTTGGGATACATCTTGTCAGGCTTGGCAGGTCCGCTATTTGACGCCTACGGACCTCGCTACTTGACGATGGTAGGAACTGTCTTCTTTGTAGGTGGCATCATGTCATCTAGCGTCTGCACACAGTACTATCAATTTGTGTTGGGCTTGGGCGTGTGTACAGGCATTGGGTTTGGTCTCTTGTTAAGCCCTTTATTTACAATCGTGGGACATTGGTTCAATCACAAACGAGGTTTTGCGACTGGAATTGCTACAATCGGAGGTAGCATGGGAGGAATTGCATTTCCTCTCATGCTGAGAAAACTCTATAATACAGTTGGTTTTGGATGGGCTGTCAGGATTGTTGGATTTGTCTGTTTCACAGGGTTGGCCATATCTTTACTACTCATCAAGTCTAGATTGGAGCGTACAGAGTTCCGGATTTCTTTCATGAATTTTGTTGACATCAAATCTTTAAAGGATCTAAGATTTGTCTGGCTCATTTTAGCTAATTTTTTAGGAGAAGTTGCAGTTATTGTTGGTGTCACTTTTCTTGTCTCTTATGCCCTAGCACAAGGAAAATCTGATACTCTAGCTTATTCTCTGTTGACAATTCTCAGCTTTTCGGCTATTTTTGGCAGATGGGTTTCTGGAATCATCGCCGATTCTTTAGGGAGATTCAACACGTTGATCTTTATGTGTGCTCTAGCAGCAATTTCTGTCCTTGCTATTTGGCTACCATTTGGACATACAACAATTGGACTGGTATGCTTTGCTATAATAAATGGCTATTGCAATGGTGCCATTTTTTCCTTGTTTCCAGTATGCTGTAGTCAAATCTGTCGAACTGAAGACTATGGCAAAAGATTTGGCACCATGTTTTTCTTCGCCTCCTTTGGGGCACTTTTAGGTGTTCCTGTATCTGCCTCGCTCATCAAGGATAAAAATTATACAAATTTGGTGATTTTTACTGGAGTGCTGTACTTCTTAACTACTTTTGCTCTATTCCTGTCCCGAAGAGTGAGTGTTGGGTATCGTTGGTGCAAGATCTAATCTTTATCATAATCTAGTTCTATAATTTTTAATACTTGGGTGACATGCCCTTAATTAATTTCTTCTATCTTCTTCTTTTTCTTCAAACCAATCTTTCCGTCAATGATTTCTGTCTCAAGACCAGCTTCTTGAAGTGCTTCTTCAGTAACACTGCTCTTAGCCTCAAGCTTTGCAACAAAAGCCTGATTTTCCGGGTTCTTCTCCAAAAGATATCGCAGACAAATGATTGACCTTTCTTTAATGACTACGCAAAGTTAGCATCAACTGAAACTAGTGCAATTAGTAAACTTACAAGGATTGTGGATATCAATGATGCAATTGGACAATACAAGCTCCAGCCCCTGTAACTGGCGAACCTCATCTTGAACAGACTTATGGCCCATCGAGAGAATGCCCAAAATACAAATAATGCGGCCCTTGACAAGAGGAAACTTTTTGAATTGATCTGCGTGTGATTCGAGATTATCAGCAGCTGCAACATATTCCGAAAGCTTGTTGGCTTTGGGCAAATGAACTTGCGCTACATGTAACAGCTCGACCAGGTTCTTGACAATGGGCTTTTGAGAAATGAAATACTCGACAATTGCCTGATTGGTACCTTGATTTGAATCTGCAATTCTGTCTGAAAGTAGTGCTTCCAGAAAATCAAGCAGAATGACCAGCAAATTCCATGTGTGAAATATGGGTGCTGACTCTGAATCCGAGAGATTGCCATTTTGCTTGCAGGATATCATTTGAGGAACCGCCTTTTTTGCGGTCTCCTCAAAAAGCATATAGATGGGCTCAAGTAGATCTTTTCTCATGGTAAAATCAAGAGTTCCTATATCAATCAGCGCTGCATCCATTAGCTTAAGTAAGGATAGAAGCTGGTCAGATGAAAATGATTCAGACCTAAACTATTAGCATGAAATTCATATCATAACCTTCGCACATACTCGATTGCATTCTGCAAAAACTGCGACCCATAACCGAAACCAATGATGTGATGAATGATTTGGGAAACAAAATTAATAAATATGTCGTTGGGCAAAGAATACCAATACGCAGTATTCTCCAGTATGTATGTGAAGAGAGTTTGTCCATTCTCTGTTTCGTAAAATTTCAAACAATTAACATTTGAATGTCTTGTGCAGCTATCAATTATCAATAACAGAGGTGCTGACGAGTCTGGGTCAACTCTCGCAAGTAATTTCCTTAATCGTCAGATTTGGGTAGGAAAAAATACAGTGAACTTTGTAGGCATACTTAAGAGTTGCAGGAGATGTACCTGTTAGAAGACCATCAAAAATCTTGGTGATGATGTTAGGATTCTGGCTGCACTGGTTGGATAAATTGGCAAGAAATTGCAGAGACGAGTTGAATATTTTGATTTCTGTTGTTGTTAGAAAAATCATACTCCAAACTTCAGATAGAATACTCGGCATACCTCCTTCTGTCTGGTCACTTAACTCTAGTAGTCTTGTCATGATGGCTAAAACCGTCGCTGACGCTCCAGAGTCCCAAGCTAAACTCCCAGCCTTTGACACTGAAACTAGATTCCGGCCCAGCATAATAGCACCATTTAGCGTACGGTGTATCCCAGCTGCATTATTCTCTTCCAACTTCTCATATCCAATAGTATAACATTGGTTTAATGCTTGCCAGGTGGAAATCAACTGTGCCTGTTGGTCCCTTTTCATTGTTAACATGAATCAAAGTTGGTGGAGTTGGTCATGTCTTACCTGAATTTGGGATCTATACCACTTTGACGAATGATCAGAAGCAAATCGTTAGGAATAGTCCCTTCCACAGCATTCTCAGAATCCTCAAGGTATTCCTTGAGGTTTTGCAGACACTGACTAAACTCCATTGTTGAGATCCGAAGACAAAGTGGGAGGTAAAAAATTTGGGTCAAGAAACCCTATTTCGTGATCAAGAATTGCTCAGTAAAACACGACTTCAATCTTCAGTTCATCTTTGAAGATATTATGTTCTTATCACAAACACGGCCATGCTAGCATTGAAATCCTCGATATCTCGTGTATTTGCAGTTTCAAATGCAAGATTTTTTAATACGTCAGCCACTCTGGGGGCTATGAAAAAGACCCAGTTTCCACCACGGCCGAAAATCAATGAAGATGACATCGAAGAAGTGTTTATTAAAGGAGGGTATGGTTTAGAAATGATGTCTTACGCTCTTCTAACTTCTTGATATAGCGGAAAGGGTGGCCAAAAGGTAAGGATACCGTTAACTTTGTATTGAATGCCAACTAAAGTATTGTTTAGATCAACAAGACCAATAGCAAAGTTCAACTCACGCATATCCCAACCGGCATCGTGCTGAATTGCCAGTTTTCTAGATCTAGAGAGGCCAATAGGCGGAAAGCAAGAGAATTATTGGCTCTCAAGATTGAAGAGCTGACGGCAGCACCAGGGGAAAGCAGAAACGAAATTGTCGCCAATTACAAGCAGATGAAGGCGAGAAAGAAGAAGGCCAAATCCAAGAAAAAGTATAGAGATCGAGAGGAAGCTCAAAGGCTTGCTGCGCTAGATTCTGACGCCAGCGATGGTTTATCTGAGCCATTACCTAGCCATGAAGCGGAGCCTTTGGAAAACATTCCAGACCAAGAACCCGACTTAGAAAACGCCTCTACTTCAAAGCCTCCAATAGTTAAGAATGAGCCCAATAACTAGACATCCAAACATTTGTAAATACTCGGCACTTTTGTATATAAATATATTTCATCAAGTCTATAGAAACAATATCAAACTACAATTACACAGTCTCTATAAACATAGTTCAGAGACCGCAACTTTTTCCTTAACTTACTCCGCGTCGCTGCCATCCTCTTCTTCACTAGACCCAGACTTGTCCAAAGCCGAGTTCTTGGATTCAGGGCCAAACCAGCCTTCGTCATCATCGTCATCAAATTCATCGTCATCCATTTCAACATCTTCCTTTCCAGTAAAATCCTTAACAGGAACTAGTTCGATGCCGTCCATTACATCAAGCTCTTCACCCTCTTCAAACCTGCTATTCTTCCCTAGCAAAAACTGAACGTAGTAAGTGTTATTGCTTGCCAGCTTGTTAATGTCCTTGTTGATCTTGGTCACAAATTTTCCCATAGATCTCATGACACTAGCAAACTCATGTCGTCTTTGCATCATGAATGCTCCATGAGCAGTAATAAGGGCTTGAATCCAGAGCAAGTGATATTCGATATGCGGAGAGTCGTCAAGGATGGATGCCATGAACTTGAATAGCCGTTCAAGATAGACTGGAGGAAACTCGTTGGCGATGAACTCGATATCTCCAACAGGTATTGATTCATAAACTTGTTGAATGAGAGGACGCTCGCTCAAGCGGAAAGACATGACCAAAGCTGTGAGATACTGTTTCTCTTTCAGAGTTTCCAATGTGGTATCAATAGTGACGTCCATATCCAAGTCCAAAGGATCGAACAACATCATATCATCTTGTGAGTAAATCAGTAGGCCTTCCGTAGAAGCAGCACTAAAAGACTGACCAGTGGGAGAGAATTGAATTGAGGTTGTTCTAATTTGAGGGCGAACCTTTCTATCACCAATATCACCTCCTCGTGCAGCACCGGGAAGAGTATTGTCAATTCTATCTTCCAAGTCCGAAGCTTCTCCTGTAGTATCTATCAAATCTAGTGGGCCACCTTCAGTCATGTTTTTGCTGTTGAGCTCATCGAGAGTACCTTCAATGGCCATATTTTTCGAGATGAGATACTTGCGCAACAAGACTTCATTATTAATGTCGTAGAGGCAGATGAACTTGCTGTTTCCACCAGCAAGTACAATAGATCCATCTGCACTGTAGCACAAAGTGTTGAAATATTTTGATCTAGAAGAGTTTTTCGCAGCAAAACGATCTGTCGAGTGTCTCCCTCCAGCAAGGTCTTCGCGGCCGTCAACTTGTCCTTCCTCCTTACCTTGCTCGACATTCCAAAAAGTGATAGTTCCATCAAGCGTGGAAACAGCAACCTGTTTCGAGTCTGGGCGCATGGCAATAGCAAGGACATCAGACTGCATTTGCATTGGCTCAACATGTGTGCTTCTGCCAAAAATGCTCCAAATTCTCACAGTTTTATCCCAACTTGCACTGGCCAACAGTCCTCCTTCGTATCCAAATGAAAGAGAAGAAACAGGACCTTCATGCCCTTGCAGTCTATCCAAAAGTTGTGAAGTTTGGACAGACCATAAGTGGATGTCAAAGTCGTCCAAGGAACCAGCACATACAACCTCTCCGCTAGGATCTACAGCTAGTGAGGAAAATTGAACTCGAGAGGGAGCAGTAAATGTTCTAAAGTTCCTGTATCTAATCAAATCCCAGGCACGAACTGAGCCATCTAATGATGCAGAGAAAAGTACATTTCCCTTCTTTGAAAACTGCAATGCGGTGACACCCGAGGTGTGCTCAGTAAATGTCACAATACAGAACCCACTGTAAGCGTCCCATACTTTGATTTTACCGTCATCAGCGGCTGTGACAACCTTTGAGCCATCTGGAGAATACACAACAGCATTAAGAGAATCGAAATGACCCTGCTGCTTGATAACGTAGGACTCGGATTGCCATTCCCATACCAGCAATTGACCGAGTTTAGAAGCGCCAAATGCCAGCCACTCGCCAGTTTTGTTGATCGTGACATAGTCGATTTCGTTTTGAGAAATGCTTAGACTCTGGATCATATTGAATTCAGGAAGTTCATAAAGGCCGAAAATACCAGATGAAAAGCCCACTACCAAAAGGTTTGAAGAAGGATGGAATGTGCAGCAAGTAACTCTGGCATCCTGCAAAAAGAAATGCTTCTCAACAATGCGCCAATACATTTGATCTTCCTCTTGTTCACTCTCTTCTTCTTGGCCTTCAGTTACAAAATCGTTCTGACTTAAATACTTCCACTGGAACAGAGCGCCATCTTTGCTGACAGTGTAAATTGTCTCTTGATCTTCGCTAAAAAAGGAAGCAATTACTGACTCCCGATGACCTGATAGAGTAGCGGCCGCAACACTGTCTTCTGAGTTGAGTGAAAAAATTCTGGTGCTGAGATCCTTAGAGGATGCAAGAAAAAACCGTGAATCGTCGGACCAAGTGATAGAGTTAACTGCAGCAAATTGACCTGCGTAGATTCTGTGTCGAATGAAGGGCGCAAACTGCTTTTCGTCTTTCTCATCTGGTGTGCGCCAAACTTGAACTTGTCGTCCAGCAGCTACAGCAAAGTATTTACCATCAGGAGAGAATTGAAGATCAGAAACAACATCCTTAAAGTTAAAGTAATGCAAGACAGTTCGTCGAATGAAGTTAACCAGAATGGCGCGTCCATCAGTATCAACGGAGAGCATGAGCGTTGCCTGTGGATTCAGAGCAACACATGCAACATTTTTTCGATGCTCATATGAGAATGTGAAAGATTTATTACTTAAAAGTTAGCTATACTCATCTGTGCGCAGAATTCAACTTACTTGGTCAGATCATAGCAACTCACTCTGTTTCCAACAGGACTGAGTAGAGAAGTTCCACTAGGTGTAAAGAGGAGATTTCCCTGTGTATACACTGTTCCTAACAGATTTGAAAGCTTAACACTGTGATTAGTAAAGTTTCTAGTAAATACCTGAATTACTTACCTTGTAGTCTAACTTCATTTCAAACGATGTAGATTCTGAATGAAATCAACAGTTCCAGAAGGTGAAAAAAAAAAAGTCCCAAAAAATTTTTCCCAATATAAGCTAGTTACTCCACTACCCTTATATGATTCTACAAAGAAAGAAATCATATCAGGTTGAAAATGCTCACAAATGATTTCAATAATTACGAAAATTATGGTAAATGATGAATATTTCAGCTCCTGAAGATGCAGTTATAACTACAGAGAGCCATGCAGGGTATATTATTTTTTGGTCTTTTTGCTGTTCTGTGAATCTTGCAAATAGCCTCCTAAAACAAGCGCTTCTCTGGCTGTTGAGTTGATATGCTTGAACCTACGGAAGAGATGAGTTAAAAGAGAGCTCACACAAGACAATGGAAACTCACCTATCAGGGCCAAGATGAATGCCACCAAACCACCGTGATACGCACACGCAAACATTAAAAGAGTCAGTAAGCTGCATTAGTTAGAAAGGTAATGAACAAAATACTGAGATGAGGGTAAGTATTCTTACTGCTAGTAAATGAAGTAGCCTGCTTCCGGCAGCGGTCTCGCCATCGTCATCACAATCTTGCACTATTGTTCCATTTGGGTTCTTGATCCGATAGGCTGTCATGTTATGTGTTGCTCTTTGAATATGCTTATCTTCTTTAAGCAAAGCCAGTAGTTGGGCAAACTCTTCTGCAGAGTCGACCTTTGCTGAAAATGCAACAAACGTAGACTTCCGGTCTACTAGCGGGTTGCTTGAAGTCCAGTATTTGAAAATATGGTCTGCCAATTCATCTTTACTCAAGTCTTCTTGTACTTCCTCTGGTTCGATATTTTCTTCTTCAGGCTCTTCGTAAGAATCTCTTATCGCTTCAATGAATTCATATAAACACACCTGATCTGGCACAAATATCGGATCAAGCAGTGATTCTAATGTTTGCTTATTGAGAGTATCTGCATATGTCTTGCTCGATACTGAAAGAATGTGAGGAGGTTGAGATGGATATGAGGAAGGAAACGAGATCTGTATGATGATGTCGCGGTCTGGTACTAGTAGTTGGAACATGGAACCTTGGACAACCAAAGAATCCGGATAAATTGCATTGATTGCCTCTATCTCGTCTAGTAGATCTTCGCGTGCCATCTTTTTCAATGTAGCTGTTTTGTGGTGATCGGCTTTGATTAAAGACCCATGAGAAGCAAATTTCGCCCATGAATATATCTGCCTACTTTGCACAACCCTAGGTTTAGCGAGTCTAGTCTTGCAACAAAACTTTGATCTTCGAAACCACGAAATGAGTGACCCAGCACAATCGTTGAAAGCAAAAGGTAACATTCAACACCTTTTTTTATTATTTAAGCGGCGTCATTTACTGATTTTCGTTCTTAGGAAATGCTGAGTTCACGGCAGGCCGTTATAGAGAGGCACTTACATACTACTCTAATGCCATAAGTCTCGATCCGGAAAACCCGACCTATCACTCGAACCGAGCAGCATGCCACCTCAAACTTAGCGATTGGGCTGCCGTAATAGACGATTGCGATTCTGGACTTTCCAAAATCAAAGCTAAATCTCAGCTGGATGCGAAAGATACAGTTTTAGGAGGAATTCAAACCAAGTTGTTTTGGCGCAAAGCTGTTGCCCTTAGAACACTTGGCTACCTTGAACTTGCAAAAAGAACAGTATTTGCAGGACTAGATACTGAGCCAAGTAATAAAACGCTTGCCAGTGAACTGGCCCTCATAGAAGTTGACATTCAAAAGCATAAAAAATCAGCTCAACAAGATCTTACGAAATCAAACCCTGGACTGTTGGTTCAAAAGGTGAAAGTAGTAGAGAAGTTCCCGGATTCATTCTTAACAAACTCTGAAAGAAAATCTAAAGACGCAGCTTCCGATCCTGTATATTCTGAGCCGGCTATTTCTTCAACATCTGTGACCTCAGTCTCGTCCTCGTCTTCAAAGCCAATTCCTTTCAGTCCACCAGCTTTACCACTCACCATGCTTGGTCTTACACAACTCCTCCGCACACCTCAATATCAATTGAATGACGCATATGCCTTTTTCTTTAAAAGTGTGCAACCCCAATCATTACCTTCTATGCTAGGCAAAGCTGGAGTAGAACCTGAGGTCATTGATTTTGTCCTAGATGCGGCAATTGAAGCGCACAATCCATCGCCTGAATGGACTGAGCAAACCATCTTCTTTTTGAATAGTTTGGCGAGCTGCCCACGGTTTTCGATTGCTCTTATGTTTTCCTCTTCGAAGAAGCTCTCAACTCTCAAAAACCTTCTTCTGAGTCAACCACTTAAATCTTCAGATGCTTCAATCTTGGCGAAATGGCAGTAAGCCTTTTATTTGTTACATAAATAAATCGTGTATTTTCTTCAATTTTGCTCTACATTCATGCCTAAGGTATCATATGTTGGTGCATTTGGTTGAATAAGTCCAGGGATGATTTGAGAAATCATTCCCGTCACATCTACTGGAACGTACTTGTGCGCCACAAACGGCCCAATGACGAACAACAAAAACAATAGAAGTATGCAGAAAAATAGAAGAGCATACCTGCGGACGAGCCGTGCTCGAAGACGCTTCTGTTTCGTAGAAAAAATGGGAGAGTGTATTTGATGGCTGGGAGGGATCCAAAATAGCATCGTAGTGTGCCAACGATCACAGTAAGGAAAAAAGACAAGAGGAAGCTGAAAAAACAATATCATATGGCCAAGTGTAAAATCTAGCGCAAACATACTGCATTCCATAATCTTGCACAAATACTCGCGCACTGGCTGTGTCACCATTCGCCAGCCAAGCTCTGCATTAACCCATCCTCCAGACCACCAGACTCGATTGGAATGATCATGCTTGAGTTCCCTAGATAGAACGAAGACAGTTAAAAATTTGAAAAATAGAGTCTGAATAAAAACCGTGGCAATAAAACCTAGTAAGCTTCTTGAAAATTCCCAGTTTTCGGCAAAGCACATTAGTCCAAAAAACAGAAAATGATTAACCACTGAGAAGAAATGCATAAAGGCAGCAATGCTTGCTGGAGCTCGTATACAATAGCAAGTGATAACCGGTCCAGTACAGCAGGAAATCACAAAAAGAACCAGTAACATAATTGAGTTCATGACGACAGGCCCAAAGGAACATATTCCAAGTCTCATTAGTATATGTGTTGGTCGAGCTCCTCGAATATCATGCTGCGAATTAGAAAATAAGTAAGGAATAATCACAGTAGTTGTAACGAAGAAAGGCCCCAATATTTCAGATAAAACCAGATTCAAAAAATTGGGTCGCTTTACACCCTTGGAAGCGACCTCAGATTGTTCTCCAAGAGTTTGCTTTTTGAACCCCGTCATACTTGTTCTCACATTTCGAGTAAACCCAATCCATGAATTTTTGTGCCACTTAGTATTCCCCCGACAGAGCCAACGCATATATTCCCTGTAATCCAGAAAGAACTCGAAAAATGAAAACTGATGTGGGTTGTAAAGAAATGGTGCAAAACATAAGGCAATCGAGGTGACCCAAAACCATAAGAGGCAAACACGCCAAACAGTGATGCTTATATACGTCAAGAGTAAAACTGACAGTGCTCCAAAATAAATTGAAGGGCCCGCAAATCTCGTATATAGTAAAGTAAATGACACCCGTGAAGTAGCGAACCCCCGTCCAGTTGAAATATATTTGGCACCTCCAATGGATAAATCATGCACTAGAGACTGGGCATAAATTTGGCAGACAAACACCTCAAAGAGTGGTGACATGGAAGCAAAGTGTTTGCCTAATCGAGTTGCTGATCGCCAAAAGCCTCGCTCTGTCAATTCCTGAACAAACAGAGGCAGGAAGGAAATGAAAAAGACAACAAAAATAGATAGCACACATCTCTCTACCCATTCAAGAACAGGAACTAAATTGTTGCAGCCCAGCGGCCGGTGTAAATCGGTAGTTAGAGCATTGCGATCATAGTCGCAAACAACTGAATCACGAATAAATGCTGCTAAATTCACACCAGCTATCAGAAATAGTTGAAGTGAAATAACAATGAACATATTATTTATGTGAAATCCAGGGTGAGCGTAGTAAAAAGACAAGAATCGGTCTAGAGTAAGCTGGCTACCCAGATAGAAATACTCTCGCGAAAGCATTTGCTCTCCCATCCCAGCCCCAATTTTTGTGGTAAAGTTCAAAATAGATCCAAAGCCAAGATCCCGTCCTTTACCACACTGTGTGTATTCACAGTGCTTGATCCTTCCACCGCGCAGCAATGCATTCATACCTGCGTAAATATCTTCATTCAAATGTAGGCCTTTCTGTGCCTTAGATACACCTCCTCGAGTGGTCATGAAAATACCATTCAAAATATCAGGATGACCATAGTGGAGCTTGCCACCAATTTTTCCCAATGTTCTCGCAAAGAGTGTTCCAAAAGTTTGCTCCTTGCCAGCCGCAACGTCACCAAGAACCCCGATGTTTTCTGAAAAAATGTACTCTCTTGCTCCCAGGATGGCAACTGGAGCTGGGGGTTTCTTTGAATCTTTAGATTTCAGATGTCCATATGGATGTGGCGGAATTTTCATTTCCTCGAACTCAGCCAGCATGCTGCGAATTTTCAGGCACTCTTCAAGATAATTATCTTGATTTGCATCGACTAATTGAATGTATTCTCCACGATAAAAAATCAAAGCATGGTTTTGATTATCACTTTTACCATCTCCTAAAATGGGGTTTCCAGATAACCTGATGCAGTACTTGGGTTTTCTCTGACCATTCGCCAAAAGCTCACAACGGCCATCAATTAGAGCTGAATAAAAAATCGGTTCTTCACCAGGGACAGGAGAAGGCTCTTCAATGAGATAGGCAAGCTTCAAATCAGGATAAGTGTTTAATAAAAACTCTTTGTCGCTATTCTCTTGATCAGTGAATTTGTTCAAACGCTGAACAGCGGCAATGATGTTGAATTTTCGTACTGCCATGGCCTCCAATTCCTGGTCAAGCTGATTGGGATCTATGAAAACATTCTTAGGTAAATTGCTGAACTGCTCAACGCTGTAGAGCAGTTTTATGGCTCGCGTATAGTTGTTGAATCCAACTATAGTCCGGTAAAGAGTTTGAGAACGAAGCGATGCCCAGATACGTGTGCGCAATGTATATTCTGGACTCGAAGATTTGAAACCAACACAATAATAGGGTAAATCATTGAACTTTTCTGTTGGAGTTTTATTGTCTTCTTCTTTAAACGTCTTTTGAAGGTCATTGTACACGCATTTAGTATCCCTCACAAAGCATTCCCACTCGACTGGATGTAATTGCTTCAAATACTCCAATAGTGAGACTTTTGAATTATGATCTTCTTCTCTGATAACTTCACGTAGTGACAACATCACTTTCTCTCCATAATGTGGAATAAGCACAGTGAAAGTAGGCATAGCATCTATCGGACAAGCTTCAGCAATCGGCGTCGCAAGCGACTGTGCAAAGAACGAAATCCGGCGCTCTGCTTCAGACTGAATATCGAGAAGTGGAGTTTTAAATGACTGATCTTCTTGTGAAACAAAAAATAATGGCTCATAAAGAGTTTTAGTTCCATCTGGTCCAAGTTCATGCCGGAACATCAGCTTTTGAACTTGATCAATAGGAATCAGGTGCTCGCTAAACATGGCGATAACGATCGAGTTCCATACTTGAGAAATATAATGTTTTGGCTTGTACCGCGTTCCACCCCGATCTCTTGTATACATAACTTTGGTATAGATCCTTTTAGGAAGACGAGCAAAAATATTTCTCCACGGAGTCCAAATAGAGGCACCTAGATAGAAAGATCTGGAAACAGAAAATATGGTGTTAAAAATAATGTACCAAAGATATGTATCAAGAAAGAAAAGAATGAGGTCAGTAATGTAAAGAAGACCAAGAATGATATGTGGCTGTTTTTCACAGAGCCAAGATCGTATAAAAACATCACCAACACAGTATTGCACCTGAATGATACTTAGTTCTCTTACTGGATCACGAAGTGACAGAGTAAGAAAGAAGTAAGATTCCGTAAGCTTCGCAGCAAATACACAAATCCAAAGTCCGCATGAAATCAATCTGTCGTTTGCGGTCAGAGTATGAAAGCCTGCAGTAAAATATCGATTTGCCAAAAATCGCCGCTCATCCTTACCACCTCTATAACTACCAAAGGTTGAACCCAGAGAAATAAAAGAAAGATAGAGCGTAGTGCATAAAGCCAGGGTCATATGAAGGACTGATAAAACCAATGCATTTTTAGAATCATCTTCTAAGGGCGTGCATAGAAAAATGTAGATTGTCGGACAAATATTCAAGCAAAGCAAAACGAAATAAAATATAAACCTCCATATCAATGGCTGGGCTCCCGGCCATTTGCGCGGAACAAATTTGAGTTCACCAAGGGATGCAATGAGGTTGATAAAAGGACCAACAGCACCACCCAGAGCTACAATCGACCACTTGACATGACTTGGGGGTTGGGTGTTAATCATGTAATCATACTTGACCGTGTAAAGAGAGGGCGAGTTGAACGCGGTGTAAAACCAAAAGATAGACAAATGGGCAATCCAGATTCGATTGAAATTAACTGCCATATGAATCCAAGTTCTGTTCTCCTTGTAAGTCTTGTAAAAGGCTTTATTCCATTGAACATCCTTTAAAAACAGATAACGCTGCTCTTTTGGCTTATCAACAAGCTTAGACTTATTGGCCAACACTAGGCGTGACAGGCCTTCCCGATACCAGAAGAGTTGATTCATGTCGTCATATCCAATGATTTTGTTGTGATCTTTCTCCTTGTTTACAAAGGAATCGTCCTGCTTTTCATAAACTTGATCTCTGCAAAACCTGTAAAGAGGTGTAATAATGGAATCAATATAGTGTCCTTCTTTTGCTTCATCAGTCAGGCTCATGTGTGAAGAGTTCCAGTAGTCTAGTGCACATTTGAAAATAAAGCACAGGCATTCAGGCATGAAGCGAACTTGATTAGCCTCGCCCCAGCATAGAAGATAAAGAATTACATGAGTAATACGTTGTTTTGCCGTAAGCTTATTCATAGCAACCTTCCATTTATGCTCGACCGTTGTGAGTCTGAAATCAATAACTGGCTCCTGGTCATCGCCCTCAGGTGTTGGGAGGACTGAGTAACCATCGTTGTCGACATTTTCATAACCAACAGCATCATGAATGTCTAGCTGGCAAGCGAAGTACCATTTGCGAAAATTGGCGTTATCTCCACCAATGTAATCAGCATGAATGGTGACGAGGGCAAGGTCTGTACCCATGCGAGAGGCTCTGGAGTCCAACTGAACCATTAGATGATCAAACATATTGCGTACACTATCACGCTGAAATCCAAACTTTTGCTTTAGTTGACCAAATATTTCAAGAATTTCCAGAATCGTAAGTGGAGCCGGGGTGCCTGGAATGTCGCACCAAGCGGGATAATTCTCTGGATCCCAGTCATTGCCTAAGTTCGATACATCCTTATAGTCATGATCCTCTTCTCCATGAATTACAGCCGTCTCAAAGTTTTGTCTGTTGATAAATGGACTCATACTGTCCATAGTATCACTAATAGCTAGTGAATCATCCCAGTTAGAACTTGAGTCTAATTGAAGTTAGCCAATATCTGTCAAGTTCTCATTTTTGTGCTACCATATTCGATATTGCTAGTGAAATTCGAGGTTACCGCACTTTGGCCTGTCAGTGTTGCCAATGCATGGGAATCCATGCTCTTTCTGGGTTGGAATGAATGCATCTGAGATGTTAGTTACGCAGGCATATCCAAGACTTACTTACAATTCAGTAACACGGTTCAAATCTCATGAGCAATGAGAAGAAGTGGTACACGCGAGAACTTGACCAGTAGCATTTTAATAATTGAGACACGATTAATATGTGAGACAATTATGGTGATAGGATAGTATCAGGGTCAATGTAACTTAACTTATAAGTTCATTGCCTTGAAGACGTTTTACCCTATCCCTAGCGTAGAGAGAGTACAAAGTTCGTGGATCCATTTTTGTGTTTTAGGCTATTGGAGCCTTCCTAAAGAAATGACAATGACCTACTCTCTGATGTGTAGTGCGTGGCTCAGGGCAACATCAAGGATCCCCATGAGAAAGCGATTATTTCATTGCGCTGCTCGACTAAAGAATAATAATCCTACGAGAGTTGACCTACAGAGGCAAACAAACTACTACACCTCACTAACAGGCGACCAGACTCCTACACCTGAGCAACCTCAACCAGAGGAAGAACCGGAGCCAGGAAAAGAAATTGAATTGCGAAGGAATCAGCCTGACGACGCTGCAGATGGACCCCCTGCTACACATTACTTCGACACAAACAAGATATATACCGGGTTGAAGTTTTCAGGGTTCACGGAAGGCCAGTCGGAGGTAATTATGCGCGCTATGAGAGATATATTGACACACAATCTCGAAGATTGCAAAGAGGCCAGCATTTCGCAGAATGTTGCAGACAATGAAGCTTACTTGTTTGAAGCTGCAAGATCAGAACTTCGAACAGAAGTTCAAAAATTACGAGAAATGCAATCTGCAGAATACAGTTCCAACCTAGCACGATTACAGAGAGATGTTGAGATTGCTCAACAAGAGTTGAATGAGAGCATAACTATGATGAAAAGCGGTATTGACATTGATATTAATGAACGCAAAAACTTGACAAACCAAGATTCATCTATGGTTGACATGAAATTACAAGAACTCAACAACAGAATATCCATTGACATTGTTAGTGATCTTAAGAGTGAGATTGAGGCTCTGCGTTGGCAAACTACTAGAAGGGGTCTTGCAGCTGTGGTATTTGTGGTCGCCGCATTAATGATCAGTATAGCAGTGTCAAAGTCGACAGAGAAGGCGCATCACAAGCCAATGCCAGTAGCTCCACGGGGGACTGAAATTCCTGTACCATTATTGACGTCTTCAGAAGAAGAGATGAATTATGTTGAAGAGAAACGGTTTGCTATTGAGTCGCTGAATGAGTTGGCAAAGAAGGATGTGGACATGCATTGAAAAGTTAGAGACAAGTTATATCATTTGTTCATTATCTAGTAATATATTAAGCAAGAATCCTGCTACAACTTCCATCAAGGTAAATTCAGGGTGTGGGGAAAATCTACTCAGTTGTAATCAGGAAATTGGAAAACATTCAGGTGCACACAGACCATTTTTATTTATATGTATCGTTCATTATCTAGAGCTTGTGGGAAATAGATTTCTTCTTAAGAGCATCGAATCTCTTCTGGGGGATCTCGTCAGCGAATCTGTTAACACCACCTATGACTTCATCGTGGTTGGCAGCTTTGGCGTCTTGACTCAAAGTAGTTCTGATCTGCTTCTTGATGAGCAGCACAGACTCCTCATTGAGGCCGTACATGCGATCACGGATCTCCTTTTGAACGTGAGCATTGAAATCCTCGGTAGAGGCAAATTGCGACTTGGGGTAAAGCTCATTCAAAAAGCCAAGCTGCTTGAGGTCTTGAGCAGGGATGGGCTTAGACATGAGCAGAGCTTCGTTAGCCTTGGACAGACCCAAACGGCGAAGAAGGGTGTAAGAGGCAGCACCTTCGGCAACCAAACCGATATTTGAGAAAGGAGTGAGCAAGAAGGTGTTATCCATGGCATAAATCAAATCAGCATGAGCGACAATCGCGGCAGACAGACCGATGACAGGACCATTGAGAGCAACAACCAAAACCTTGGGATGGTTGATAAAGGCATCAGTGGTAGAGAGATTGCGGGCACCAAAAGCATGGACCCACTCAGTTCTCTGGACAAAGTAGTCGTAGGCCTTGGGATCGTCATCTCTCTTGAGTTGAAGGTGATCAGCATAGTCGTCCGTCGCGTTCTTGTCCTTGTTGAGATCGCCCTTCTTGAAGTTGGCACCAGCAGAGAAGAACTTGCCAGTTGATTGAATAAGAGTAACAAAAGTACCAGGCTCGACAGCGGCGCACAACAACAGTTGTTCGAGACGGCGGTACTCGGGGCCAGTTAGAGCGTTATAAGACTTGGGAATGTTGAGTGTAATGACGACCATACGATCCTTAACCTCGTAGAGGATCGAGTCTCCGGAAGCGTAGTGAACCATTTTTAATGTGATAGATTTGAAGTGAAAAAGTTTAAGGAAATGTGTTGTAGTGAAAAAAAGATTCAAAAAAAAAAAAAATCTAGCAACGAGGAAGGCTTTGATTTATAAAGGAAGAAAGTTCGTTAATTTAATGTAAGCTGCCCAAAATCGCCGACAGGTAAATACGGAATTAACAATGTCCAAGACTGGTTTAACCCCACAAAAATACAAAAGATGGAGGGGAGGAACTCGGTCTCGGCTATTCTGGACTGTTCCTTTTTAACCTATTGCTTTGAAAATTTTCACTGCAGGAAAGGGGAGATCTTGCTAGATAGATTAAAACGCACAACTCTGATATATGTTTTGAAGATTTGCTTTCCTGGGGGGGTTGTTCTTCTTGGTGCAAGTCAAAGCGTTCACTCTCTTTTTTTTTTTTTTATTATTTTCTGTTTCCTTTTCTCCAAGTAGGTGACAAATAAGGCTGCATTGGAAGTTGGGACTTATCTTATTGACCTCGGCAAGTGGCACACAACGAGGACAATAAAAAAAAAACGCCGAAACTTGCTGGGATTATAAACAACTATCCATGAAGCCTTTAACCTCGTATCTGGCAAGCTGAAGAGATTGATGTGGAGGTGTGGAGTTCTGGGGATAAATTAGATGGAGAGCGATTTGGTGAAGCTGTAGACTTTTGATTTAGGTCACATTAAATTAATCCAACAGTTTATAGCGAACACTTCAAATGAAGGTTATCAATCGTATACACCCAAGCATTTCATTTATTACTACGAAATCCTTCAAGATATCCTATCAGTTCTTTGAAACGTATGGAGTCAACTAGGATTCCGCAAAGTGAATTCACCCGGAGTCCCGTG
Organism: Geotrichum histeridarum; assembly: GCA_030566085.1. Classification (NCBI taxonomy): domain Eukaryota; kingdom Fungi; phylum Ascomycota; class Dipodascomycetes; order Dipodascales; family Dipodascaceae; genus Geotrichum; species Geotrichum histeridarum. The sequence continues at coordinate 22,650 of JAJMHO010000141.1, forward strand.
AGGTTATTAGCCTATACGATTTTGCAGGTAGGATACATTGAAACTTGGTTTGCGTGTGAGCATTGATCTCTATTTGATCTGGGCACTCGATGATAGGAAATCTGAAGAACCAGGAGGTGGTTTAGGTGGTTTATAATCAAGCATTGAACTTTCGCCAACTATATAACTATATCTGAGATACCTTGTGACAGATTTATGCTCTTAGGTAGGTTGGCAATTGTAGTGGGCTACCTTGCCTGAGGCTCTGATAAAAGTGACAGGGTTCTTCCCGGGCCAGCTAATGTTCTGCAGTCGGAGCCAACTCAACGAAGATAGGAATGTCCATGGATGCCACTAGGACATGGGGAGTCTCGAGATCTCAGGTGCATGCTACGAATTTATCTATCTGCCTAACAGGTATATATAGTTTGATTCAACCGGGATTTATGAAGATAATGTAGCCTGTAGCAGACAGTCACCACGATAGACATAAATTATTTGGCGTCAATGGTGCTAGGGCTATGAAATCTCTCAATCCAAAGTCAAGTTAGCAGGAAAATGACCAAGAATGCGAAGTGTCTAATATTAAGTTGACTGGGATTTCCTGGCTCTATTCCAGGATGAGACTCGGCCTCTCTAACCTTTGTGAATCCTACTCCAAAAAAATCAAAGTTGCGTGCTTGTAGTTATGTCTTGTCCACTGGTGTTCTACAACTTGAACTGGTTTACAAAGTCAAACAGCTAAGTTTTACAAGTTGAAGAGACCCAAGGAGACCCTGTTGTAAATTCCTTTCTAAGGTTCAAGTCATAAGCTTTCTACTTTATTGGGTTAGCTTAAGTTACCATACTTCAATGAGGTTTAGGCTCTCTCCCCTATACACAATTAATTTCCTAACATTCATCATATAAAAATAACTCTACCTTGTTGTCCAGTATACTCATTGTTTCACGTTATAAATGAATCCTGGTCACTGATATACCATGTTTCATTCCTATAATGATGGAGCTGCTTAGGTCTGTTCCATACATTTCTCAGGGTTCAAGAAGTTCACCTCAAAATTCTGATACAAGTTTCAAACACCGTACACCCCTTCACCTCCTGGTCCTTTTCATTCTTTGAACTCTTAAATATTAAGGCCTATATATGTAAACCTAGATAAATGAATATATATACTTCAAGACCACCTGCCACAATGCATCACAACATGTCGTCTCAAACACCTTCAAACTCAAGACCCTCAACCTCTAACATCCTGAAATCTCTGGCCTCGGTTCATCTACCACCTCCGCCATCTTTCATCTCATCAGCGTCCCCACTAACCCCACCGCAAACAATGTTGCACCATAATGTGTATCATAGATCGCTGCAAATGACCTCCATTTCCAACAAGGAAAACATTTCAGCAGGTTATCCATACATCTCGCCCGCCCAGCCCATGATAATGTCACCAGGCAATTCCTCTCCACTCTTTGAACGCAAGATCGGTCATCTCGGTCATCACAATGTACTCTTACCTTCGGCTCACCAGTTGAAATTGTATCACCCACAGCCACAACATGCCGACTCGGACATCCCTGCTCCCGAGGATATGCCACCTATTGTTGATGACGGCTCCAAGCCCCCCTACAGCTATGCTACTTTGATTGGTATGGCTATTCTAAGGTCTGCAGACCGCAAATTGACTTTGTCGCAAATTTATAAGTGGATCAACAACACATTTTCCTGGTATCAGACTAAGACTGGCTGGCAAAACTCAATTCGTCATAATTTAAGCTTAAATAAAGCTTTCAAAAAGCAGGAAAGACCTAAGGGAGATCCAGGCAAAGGTCATTACTGGGTTGTTGTGAAAGGATGTGAGTTCCAGTTTATTCGAGTTCGAACAACAAAAAGACCCACTCCTCCAATCATCATGCAAACAACTCCAACTGTTCCTAGACCTCAGGCTCTATCTCAGGCTAGACCAGGTGCACATCATTCAAGCCAGTTGCCGGATCTTTCACATCTGCAGTCATGTGCGGCTGTATCTAAACCCAAGCCCAAACCTGCGTTTACAATTTTCGTTGATAAGGAAAGCACGGCTGAATCAGCCCCACTCAAACGCAATTTGGAGATGGAAAACAGTCATGACAAAACCAACCGCAAGAAGCAATTAACGGTTGACACCAGAATAGCCTCAATTTCTGGCTACGCAATAGATCCCATTGAGCCAGCTTTATGGTCATTCACGGAAAGCGCGACCTCACTTTTGTCTCCAGTAGAATCTACCTCTGCACTTTTACTAACCAAAACCTTGACACTCACCCCTAAGCGAACTCAGCTCTCAGGCGGATCGGTGACTTCCCAATCCCTGTATCTAGCTGTTTCTCCGATAAAAACATCTTTTAGCAGCGGATTAATACAGAGTCCCATCTCGGCTGCATTTGGTTGGAGGATTGATGAGCTTTATAACCAGTTCTCACCATCCATGTCTCCTTCCAAGAGTCACTTTTCATTTCCAAAATTCAACCCCGGCGCCAAAGAGGAAAACAGTTTACATGAAAGTTTTCGATTTCATCATCATAAGTCACATTCAGGTGTTTCTCCTGAATCTTTCACTGGTGAGAATGATTCTGAAGTGAATACTGGCAATGGCTATGAAGAGTCAGTTACTACTTCAAATTCTTGCAAAACTTCTGCAAAGTCTGAGGAGAAGAGGGAGACTGAAAACCAACACCAGGGTTCTTTGAAAACAACTATTGACGTTGATGATTTTTTGAAGTTTGATTCTCCAATCAAGACTCAAAGCAGTGTGTTTTGAACTGGTTAAAAATAAACCAGTTTATGTTTATTAATTGATAAATAATTTAGGTCTTTTAATTTAATGAGTAATGTTTCATAATATCTCGTTTCATGGACTAGTTCAATCACATAATATCATGTAGGCCTAGCCTATTTCCCAACTGATGGGCAGTATCAATTAATTTTATTGAATCTATATGTGATCTCGCAGCACCGTTGTTTCAGATCAGTATATTATATCTAGAGATTAATACAAAATACAAGGAGTTATACATATCCCGAATATTCTTAAGGAAGCTGCTTCATACCAAGATAAACATTTTGGTTATGTCAAGTTTCCATCAACAATTTGAGTAGTTCAAGAATTAACAATGAAGGCACTTCAGAATCTAGTTGGCTAAAATTTTGACTGAAGTAATAAACAATCAATATCGGTTGTGTAGATGATGACACTTTCCTCCAATCATTGTTTTGTTTTCAGCATCTGTGCTTACCTTGAGTCAGATAGAGTACTGCACTAGAAAGTTTCATAATATGGTAGTTATTATAGTCTGGATGAGGTAGTATGGTACTAGTTTGTCAACTCCATATCAACCCCCTTTCAAACAGGTAGATGGTCCAAAAGAAGAAGAAGAGGAAGAAAAAGAAAGAACAAAACTAATTGAATTTAGTCTTCACATGTATTCCTTGAATTCAGTCTCCTTCTTTTAACTAGTAAGCCCAACAATACTTTTCACAACACAAATAAGCAATACATCCGCAGGTATACTAGCAAGGGAAGAAGATACTACAACGGTTAATTATAGACAGAATTACACCATCATGGACAAAGTCGAATTCTATGATTGAAACCTTTGAAAGAGTTATTGGCTTGAAACCACCGTTATGAGTTGCTTAGTGTAAGCTAACACGTAAAACTATCTTCGAAGGGTTTTCCTCTGTTGTACAATCATACTGCCTTGGGCTGCAAGCAGGAGTATTAATAGCATTTGGCTCAGGTTCTTAAGCATAAATTTGCCAACGAAACGTAATCATACACATTATTGAGTAGTAGAAATACCTTTTGGTTAAAGGAGTGAGTATCTTGTTTCACGCTCGAAAGTTATCACCATATTACACAGGATACAAAGTTGATGCGTGTCTTACACATCGAGAATGCTATCACACTTATGTTCAAGAATGCCGTCGCACAGATAAAAAAGCGTCAAAGGAATAACAAAAAATAGACCTTTTAGAATCAAGTTTAAAAATAGAGCCTTTTATGATCATCTCTATCAAACTCGACCCTCAAGATTCAGATGTTTCATGAATAGTAGGTTCAAGTATTGCACGGCTGAAAGGGCTAGGGTATACAGTCGTCCATAACAAACCTTACTGAGTCTCATCTATAGTTCAACTCACCACATAAACAGAATCAATGCCAGCAATACGAACTAGCAGATCCAAGAAGGCCCCTGAGGGTTTCAGCGAAATTGAAGAAACTCTTATTGAATTTGATAACAAGCTGAAAGATGGTGAGTACCTTTATTTTATTGTTTTCTTTTTCTTTCATTCTAACAGTCTTCTAGCTGAAGCTGAATCTTCGGCGTCCAAATCACAAAACGAGTCTCTTTGGCCTATCTACCAAATTCATCATCAGAGAAGTCGATATATTTATGATCTCTACTACACAAAATCTGCCATTTCCTCGAAATTATATCAGTGGCTCTTAAAATCGAGGTATGGAGACGCAAATTTGATCGCGAAATGGCGGAAGCAGGGCTACGAACATTTATGCTGCTTGCGATGCATTCAAAGTAAAGACAACATTCATGGAGCGACATGTATCTGCCGAGTACCAAAGAAACAGTTGAACGGCGGTGAGGCGAGTGGCAAACCTGTGCAGTGCGTAACCTGTGGTTGTAGAGGGTGCGCATCGACAGACTAAGCATTGATTATTGACTGAAGGGAATCAAACTTATGCATCTCTCTCTCCTACAAATTGCAATATGACGTGTTGAACGCGTCGAAATTCCAGTTATTGTACGTATAGTGCTGCTTGTCAGCGTCATGAAAAATTTGAAACGATACATAGAGGTTTAGGGTATATATTAATGGTGATCAACTTTCTCCAGTTCTTGTAATAAGCGATCCAACAAATATCATGGCAGCAAAGAGACCAAGTGCAGACGAACCTGTATGTTATCTCAATGGCTTGTAAATAGATACTAATGATGTTAGATCGATGAGTCTGAGCTGCTCAATTTTGTTTGTCTCGGAGGAGGCAATGAGGTAGGGCGCAGTTGCCACATCTTCAGCTACAAGGGAAAGACCGTCATGGTAAGTACCTCCTCCATTTCTTGACGGTTTATTAACAGTTATAGTTGGATGCAGGTGTACATCCTGCTTATTCAGGCATGGCGAGTTTGCCATTTTTTGATGATTATGATCTCTCGACAGTCGACATTCTTCTCATCAGCCAGTAAGTGGAATCATTAAAACATCACGAAGGTATCAATGCTAATCTAACAGTTTCCACTTGGACCATGCTGCTTCTCTGCCCTATGTGATGCAACATACAAATTTTAAGGGCCGTGTGTTCATGACCCATCCTACTAAAGCTATCTACCGTTGGCTTCTAAGCGATTTCGTCAAGGTCAGCTCTGTTCCAGAAAGTCAGCAGGGCTTATATACCGATGCTGACCTTTCTGCATCATTTGCCCGCATTGAAACAATTGACTACCATTCAACAATGGAAGTAAACGGTATTAAATTTACAGCTTATCATGCGGGGCATGTGCTGGGTGCTGCGATGTACTTCATTGAGATTGCGGGTGTCAAAGTTATGTTTACTGGAGACTACTCCCGTGAAGAAGATCGACATTTGAATCAGGCTGAGGTACCTCCACAGCGACCGGACATTTTGATTACTGAGTCGACATATGGAACTGGTATCCATCAACCGCGTCCTGAGAAAGAGAACAGACTGACCACTTTGATTCACACAACCATTAATAAGGGTGGCCGATGCTTGCTGCCTGTTTTTGCACTCGGTCGTGCTCAAGAAATTTTACTTATTCTTGACGAATACTGGGAGAGCCATCCAGAACTAGAGGGAGTCAAGATCTATTATGCCTCTTCGCTGGCAAGAAAATGTATGGCCGTGTTCCAAACTTACATCAATATGATGAACGAAAGCATACGGAAGAAGTTCCGTGATAGTAGAACAAATCCGTTCCATTTCAAGCATATCAAGAGTATCAAGAACTTGGATCGGTTCGATGATTTGGGTCCTTGTGTTATGGTTGCTAGTCCTGGTATGCTTCAAAATGGTGTTTCTCGAGACCTATTAGAGCGCTGGGCTCCTGACCCCAAGAATGCTCTCATTTTGACTGGTTACTCTGTGGAAGGAACTATGGCAAAACAAATTTTGAATGAGCCCACTGAAATTCCGTCTTTGCGACAGCCTGACACCAAAGTGCCTAGGCGTCTGACAGTAGAAGAACTTTCATTTGCAGCACATGTTGATTTTAAAGAGAACTCACAGTTTATTGATCTTGTCAATGCACCTAATATCATCTTGGTACACGGTGAACAGAATAACATGGGTAGATTACGAAGTGCCCTGATGAGCAAGTACCAAGACCGCAAGGGCACGGAACACGAGGTCAAGATTTACAACCCCAAGAATTGTGTGGAATTAGACTTACCATTTAAGAGTGTCAAGATGGCGAAAGTGGTGGGCAAAGCAGCGGAACTACAACCTAAGGATGGTCAGATTGTTTCAGGAGTCTTGGTAGAAAAGGATTTCAATGTGAATCTGGTCAATATTGGAGATCTACGTGAATACTCAAGCTTGACTACGAGTGTGGTTCTTGAGCGACAAACTGTTATTGTGGATGCTGGTGCTGATTTAATTCGATATCACTTGGAGCAAATGTTTGGCAGTGTGGAGATATTGCAGGATGATGCGGATTCGTCTGAGTTCAAAGTGATGGATTCTGTCAAAATTGTGCATGAGGGCAACCAAAGCACAGTCGAATGGGTTGGTAATGTGATGAATGATGCTATTGCAGATTCTGTACTTGCAGTTTTATTATCAGTTGATTCATCGCCAGCTTCAGTTAAAATGACTTCCAAGTCTTGTAACCACGGCCATGATCACAGCGATGACAATAAAAAGTGTAACTCAGGAAATGGACATGCCAATTTAACAACTATGGATCGCATTGAGCAAGTCAGCGCCATTCTTACTGCTCAGTTTGGAGACTGTTACAAGATTGCAGAGGATCGCAAAAGCGCTGATATCGTCATTGATAACTTGACTGCTCACATATCGTTTGTTGACTTGTCAGTTACTTGCCCATCTCGAATTTTGGAGCAGCGTGTGACCCATGTTCTGGAGAGAGCTGTCAACACTGTTGCACCTCTAGCTCAGAATTTAGATCAGTTACAAAGCTTAGAATTCGGCCCCAATGACAATGAAGGCCCTGGTGAGGACTCAGTCTTGAAAAGTCAACTCAAGCCGGAACTCAAGGCAGAAACCTGATGTTACAAAAAAACATAATATATAATATAAATATTTATTATTCAATGACAGAGAATATATTGTTTAAAAAGCCTTTTCCTTGGCAATTTCCTCCACGATGATAGACTTGATGAGCTCCAAATCAGCCTTTTCTGCATACAAATGCTTCTTCTCCTTCGTAGCCATATCCTTGAACTCTTGAGGAAGAACATCGTCTTCAAAAGAGTATCCATCAGTGCCCTTAAGAGCAAGATCAACTGCATCAGCAAACTTAGCGGGATGAGCTGTTGAGAGAGCGACGAAATGCTGTGCCTCGCCATTTGGCTGATTGTGGATGCAGCGCAGTGCAGCAGTGACAGCTACTGACGAATGAGGGTCCAAGATGTACTTGGGTGAGACCTCATTGTAGACTTTCTTGATGGTTTCCGTAGTCTCTTCATCAGATGCGCGTTCACTTGCAAACTGCGCTCTGGCAGCCTGAAGAGCATGCTCGGGAACACTGAATGATCCAACAGTCTTGAGATCAGACATCCACTTGTTGACAATGGAACCAGCCTCAACATTTGATGAGGCAAGGTTTTCTCGGGCCAGATACCAAAGGAAACGCTCAAAGTTGCTGGAAACAAGAATGTCCATGGCAGGGGAAAGAGTGGCATGGACAACAGCTTCTGAGGACACTGAAGCGCTCTTAGAGTAGCTACCAGACTTCACAAATCTGTCGAGAATATCGTTTGAGTTGGTGGCAATCACCAGCTGGTTGACAGGAAGTCCCATCTTCTTGGCGTAGAAGCCAGCAAGAATGTCACCAAAGTTACCAGTAGGAACGACGAAGTTGATTTTACTGGCAAGAGCCTTAGGTCCACCAGGAACGGATCTAGCGAGCGTGAAGAAAGATTGGAAGTAGTATGTGATCTGAGCAAGGATACGAGCCCAGTTGATGGAGTTGACAGCACCAACGTGGTACTTGTCGTTGAAAGCCTTGTCACCGAAGATTTGCTTGACGAGATCCTGGCAGTCATCAAATGTACCAGTAACAGAAATAGTATGCACGTTAGGATCCAGAACAGAAGTCATCTGAGCTTCCTGGATAGGGGAAACGCGGCCATTAGGATAGAGGATGAAAACTGATACATCTTTCTTGTTTCGCAGACCGTAGATAGCAGCAGATCCAGTGTCACCAGAAGTGGCGCCAACAACAGTGATAGTATCTCTATCAGCTGCATCTTCGGCCTTGCCGGCATTCTTACGAGTGAGGAAGTACTCAAAGAGATTGCCGACAAACTGAAGAGCAACATCCTTAAAGGCGTATGTAGGGCCATGGAAGAGTTCCAACAGGTAGAGACCCAGATCCTGATTGAGCGTAGTCAGTGGAGTGATATCCTCCGCACGGAACGTGGAGTAGGACTTCTCCACAAGAACCTTGAGATCAGCAGAAGGAATTTCACTGGAGGAGATGTACAGAGAAAGGATGTTGAAAGCCAATTCCTGGAAACTCAGGTCTTTCCATGTGTCAAGAAAGTCCTCGGGAAGAGTGGGGACCTCAGTGGGAATGTAGAGTCCTCCATCTGGAGCAAGACCCTGAATGACAGCCTCCTCAAAGTTCAAGTAGGGCTCAGTGGACGAGCGTGTAGAGAGATATTGCTGGCTAGGAGTATAGGACATTTTTTCATATATTTGAAGTTATGAAAGAGAAGAGGTTTTAGTGGCCGAAACAAGATTCTTATTTTTTGGTTGTGTTTTTTTCACACATTGTAAATTTCAGTTGAGTCATAATAAGCCACCACCAACCACGACCTACAATAAATACACGAGCCATTTGATCGCACCTACTCCTATCGCCGATTGTTACTTAGGAAAAGGTGAACTGACTGGTTCAAGATCTCTTCAGTGTAGAATGAAGAGTCTCGAACTTCCTCTTCGTTGAAACCACGGTCACTGGAAATCAACCGTAAATCACTCGCCTGCGAGTCCAACCACTGCTTGATGGTTTCTGAAGGCTCTGTGCTCATACTCTCGAAAAAGCTGTGTTTCAAAAAGTCAGTATTCAGGGCCTGAAGGGTTTGTGCAATATCGATATCGAGAGCCCGCACATCAGCTTCATTGCTATGCCAGTTATCGAGGACAGTGTTGATTTCCTGTCGAGTGGGATCGTCCATCTCGATCTCAACATCGTAGACGTTTTCACCAACATTTGATTCTCTATCGACCTGAATCATATATTCAATCACAATGGGACGTGGAGGAAGAAGGTGCGGTTCTAACAGAGGAAGTAACTGCGGAAACAAGAATTTGTCAACTCCGAATAAGTGCTTAAGAGCCCGGTCACAACGAACCACGCGCTTTTCCTCTAAGTCTTGAAGTTTATGGAAGCGGATATACTGCCAGAGTGCTAAAACTATACCAGGCTTCGTCTCTTGTTGGATAGCCAAGACTTGTTGAAGCTGAGGTGAGAGTTGTAGCTTACTGGGGTATTCCTTGAGTTGTAAAGAAATTTTGACCTTGACTGGTCGGTCGCCTCTGCGTCGAACGTCTAGTACATCAAAACTAGCTTGATTTTCGCCAGTCTCGTGCCATTCAGCTGACTCCATCCCATCATCCGTTGTCTCAAACTCTACCGTAATTCCCGTAAAGAAACTGCTGAACTTGCGACGCGTGGGAGATTCCGCAGGTTCATCATCTACCAGCCGTCCCTCAATTCTTAAAGTCCACGACCCAGACGAGCCCATATCAAAGTCAAAGCTGTTATCCACATCCATACCAGATACCGCTTGCCATGGTTGATCTGTAACAGTATTTGAAACGAAAATTCGTAACGTCTCAGTCTTTTTAAGGCTCCTTGCAATTGTGTCTTGGAGGTCCAGGCGTTTGCGATTTAATGTCGCGTCAATGCGGCGTTCTGCCTCAGTCAAGTCTCTATAGAGGTGAGATTCAGGTAGTACAGCATCAAACTTCTTGGGAAGAGTACGATCTGCTGTTTGCTTGAAGATCTGCTTGTCTGGTTTCATGGGCATCGTTCTTGAGTTGGTTTGCATACCTGGCGAAGGTGAAGGTGAGTTAATTCGAGATACACTCTAATCATCACATGACCTGCACATGTACACAGGATCAACTGGACCCTGACAAGGCTCAACGATTGATCACTACTAGCTCAACTGACAACCTAAATGGAACTTGAATACATGCAGCATTTACGATCTTGAGAGTGTGAGACCGTCTTGTTGCGCAATAGTCATCAGTCTCAGACTCAAGGTTTGCAGCAATGTTGAATCTATAGAATAAATGACCCTCTCATGCCTCTTGCCTTTCAACAAATTGAAGAACTTTTTTAATTTAGTCTAACTAGTTAGATTTGAGAAAATGTCCTTTCTATGTTCTCTTAGCTACATGTGTTTAGGCCTGTCTAATGGCCTTTACGATTCAAGACATGATCGAGCGTGTTTTCATTCAATTTCGTCGCGTCCCAATCTGGTGTTCGTGTAAGATTATGACAAATCCTTAGGCATCTGCTGACTACTCAGGTGATTTTTCTGGAACGTTCAATAAGCAAACAAATTGGCCCAGAAAGTTCCACCAAGTTCGCAAACGATCCCGCATAAAAAAAGGCCCAAATACTCTCTTTTCATCCTCACCACCACATTTCCACATATTCACATTACGCCGTAAATGTCTGAAGCTGACAAGTTTAAAGCAGAAGGAAACGCCGCTTTTGCTGCCAAGCATTTTGATGCTGCCATTGAGCTTTTCACCAAGGCCATCGAGGCATCAGAATCACCAAACCATGTCCTCTATTCCAACAGATCAGCTGCCTACGCCTCATTGAGAGACTTTGACAAAGCTCTGGAAGATGCCAATGAATGTGTGAAAATCAATCCATCTTGGGGTAAAGGCTGGAACCGCAAGGGAGCTGCTCTCTTCGGTCAAGGTGATTTAGTTGGTGCTAAGGATGCATATGAAACTGCCGTTGAAAAGGATCCGTCCAACTCCATGGCCATTAACGGTCTCAAGTCTGTTAACGAAGCCATTGAAAGAGAAGCTGCTGCTGATGGTAGCTCTCCAGATTTGGGAATGAGCCAAATGTTCAGTGATCCAAAGGTTCTTGCTCGACTAGCTTCCAACCCCAAGACAAAGGATTTCGTCAAGGATCCCGAGTTCATGGCCCAGCTTCAAGAAGTTGGAAAGAACCCCATGGCTGCTCTTCAATCAGCTTCCAAGGATCCTAGACTCATGCAGGCCATCGCAGTTGCTCTTGGTATTGATACTGATTTGAGCGGCCCTGGTGCTCCTGATTCCGCTAGCGCTACAAATGCCAGTTCTTCGACTTCTACTTCTAATGATCATACTAGTGCTAGTGCTACTGCCTCTTCCACCCAGAAATCTGCTCATGCAGATACTGAAATGCCTGATGCTCCCTCCACTGTCAAGCCTGAACCTGTTGGTAAGGAGCCAGTCGAAGAGGAGGATCCTGAGATCGCTGAAAAGAAAGCTGCCAAATCTAAGGCTGACGCTGCAAAGGTAAAGGGAAACGCATTATACAAGCAGCGCAAGTTTGACGAAGCTATCGCTTCCTACAATGAGGCCTGGAATCTTAACCCTGACATTACATATCTCAACAACAGGGCTGCTGCAGAATACGAAAAGGGTGCCTACGAAGCCGCTATTGTTACCTGTCAGCAAGCGATTGAACATGGTCGCGAGGTGTTCGCTGACTACAAGGTTTTAGCCAAAGCCTTTGCTCGAGCTGGTAATGCTGCTTACAAATTGGAACAGTTGCCCACCGCGATCGAGTTCTTCAACAAGGCTCTCACTGAGCATCGTACACCTGAGGTTCTCAGCAAGCTGCGCGCTGCTGAGAAGGAACTTAAGATCCAAGAAGCTGCCGCATACATCGATCCTAAGCTTGCAGACGAGGCCCGTGAGCAGGGTAACATGTATTTCAAAGAGGCTAACTGGCCGCAGGCTGTCAAGTCTTACACGGAAGCCGTAAAGCGATCTCCCAAGGATCCCAGAGGATATGCTAACCGCGCTGCCGCCTATCTTAAGCTCATGTCGTTCCCTGAGGTTGTCAAGGACTGTGATGCTGCTATTGCTGAGGACTCCACATTTTTCAAGGCCTACTCCAGAAAGGCTACTGCTCAGTTGGCCATGCGCGAGTATGTCAAGTGTATCAACACTTTAGATGAAGCTCGTGAGATTGATCCTGAGGGCCGCCACGCCGGTGAAATTGATGACATTTACTCCAAGGCTTTGTCAGGAAGATTTGCTCGTCAAGAAAATGAGACCGAGCAGGAGACGCTTGAACGTGCTAGCAAAGACCCCGAGGTTCTCGCTATTCTGCAGGATCCCATTATGAATACAATTTTGCAGCAGGCACAAGGAAACCCTGCGGCGCTGCGTGACCATATGAAGAACCCTGAGGTCCGCAAGAAGATCAATTTGCTGGCCGCCGCGGGCATCATCCGAACTCGTTAATAAGCTGGTAACAAGGTTATGTCTGTATGGATTTTTGTATGTATGTATATGAAAAATTAAAAATCATGGAGAGGTTTTTCACTACCATAAATTTATATTTGGTTATTCACGTTCAGGAGAAGCCCGTATATTGTTTGTATGAAATTTCCTATTTGTTCGTTATATCCTTAGTTAGGCCGGTTTTTTGTTTTTTGGCCATCGATGTTTTGGGTGTTCTCCACTGATAATCAAAGATATGAAAATGGCTGCACCTTCTTATCAACCTTTTTCCGCTTCATTCTCCACCAATCTTTTCTTCCTTCCTCCTCTCCTTTGCATACATTCAAAAAATGGTTCACCATAGCACTGTTTCTAAGGGCTTAAGACTTACTCAAGTCACCTGTGCTATCTTCTGGTGTTTGCTGGTAGCTGGACCCTCCTTTGGGTTTGCCGCTCTGAAGCCAGTTCTTGTTAGCGAAGGTGTTTACAAACAATTCTGTACCCCCCAAGAAATTGAAGATGGCATTCGAATTTGTCAACAGCAGGAACTCAAGCTGAATATGATTTTTACTATCGCTGCAGTCCTTACAAATGTGACAGCTCTTCTTGTTGGACCAACTCTGGATACTTTTGGCCCCAAGGTCTGCGGCATCGTTGGCGCCTTGCTTATCTTCATCGCCTGCTTCATTCTACGCTCTGCTTGGCTAATCACTCTCTTCGACGGATACATTGTGGGATACACATTCCTTGCTGTGGGAGGTCCTTTTACTTTCATCTCGTCATTTCAACTCTCGAATTCCTTCCCGAGCTCCTCAGGCCTGATTCTAGCACTTTTGACTGGAGCCTTCGATGCGTCTTCTGCAGTGTTCCTGTGCTATCGCATTCTGTATGAAAAGTCAGGCGGCACTTTCCACTTGTCCAACTTCTTCACTTACTTCTTAGCTATTCCAATCTTTATCCTCTTGGTGCAGATTTTCGTCATGCCAAATGAATCCTACTCTACCCTGAACGATCTGGCCATGGAAGCCATGGAAGCTGATGATGATGACTGCTGCGATAGCGGGGCTTCTACCGTTAATGAGACTACAGGCTTACTTCAAGCCTCAGACTCGAATACTAACACATATATCGAAGATTCTGACCCCAATGCGCCTGGAACTGTTGCTATCACCAAGCAAGATGGTAAGAAGCACGAGCCGCATCATAATGAAAATATCGATCATATTTCAGGAGTTTGGGGTGTTCTGCATGGTGTCTCTGTATGGAACCAGCTCAAATCTCCCTGGTTCTTCCTCATGGCTATTTTCACTACTGTACAAATGCTCCGAATCAACTACTTTGTGGCTACAGTTCTCTCTCAGTACACCTATTTGTTAGGTTCTTATGAAAAAGCTGTGGTTCTTAACAAGTTCTTTGACGTTGCCCTACCTTTGGGTGGCCTTATTGCCATCCCATTTATTGGCTTGGTTCTGGACAATCTTTCAACCTTCTCTGTTTTGGTTATTCTCTTGAGTACATCTGCTGCTATTGGCGCATTTGGACTTGTCCCCAACTCTTTCCCTGCTGCTTATATGAACGTTATGCTACTTGTTGTGTACCGCCCATTTTACTACACCACTGTGTCGGACTATGCAGCCAAGGTATTTGGGTTTGAAACTTTTGGACGCGTTTACGGAGTTATGATTTCAATCGCTGGTGTGTGCAATTTGCTCCAGGCTACTCTTGATAAGACAACGCATACAGTTTTTGCTGGTAACCCTACGCCGATCAATATCGTATTACTTTCATGCACTCTGACTGTTGGTGTTATTTTCCTAACTTACATCAAAACTCAGCTGAAGCATATCCAACGCAAGCAGCTGGAGACCGCTGCTATGAACGCACCTGTTGAAGTCATGCCATAATAACAATCTCCAAATACTATAATTTCAAGTACATAATAGAAAAACAATAATTCATTCCTCCTACTTTGAGAATTTAAAACCAAGGCCATCATTTTCTTCTTCTTCATCACTATCTGCTTCAACCACTGCAAATCCTCTTTTTTGGGTTGGTTTAGAGGTGGACCCTGCTGTAGCACTACTGACAGATGGACTCCCTCCGGTGACAGAGCTGCTCGCAGATTTCGGTTTCGCTGAAGTCGAGCGGGATCGTCTGAAGCTAGTCATCTCAATTTCGTTCTCTTCATCCTCGTCGCTAGAAGACATACCTCCTCCTACAAACAAACTTTCCTCGTTGTTGGCAATTTCGGCATCAGGTTCTTCTGAAACCGGATTCTCAGTCGATTGCCTGTTTGGCTTTCCTTTTGGATCATTTTTAAGCCAATCAACATCCGATTGGATCCTCATCTGTTGAGGGTTAACTTCAATCAACATAATTTGAGCTGTTGTATGAGAAGCTTGAATTCCCATGCCTTTGTTGGTGCCTTCAACATCTCGAAGAACTTTTTTAAATCGCTTGAAGTTGGGTCGTCCAGCCCAATGTCCACTGTTGCCCTCCCGCAATGCCATATTTTCGGATGATCGTAGTTCTAAACCTGATTCCACAATTGCCAAATTTCTCAAGCCCAAAATTTCATTTTCACTCAATCCCTGCTGGTCTGTACCACCTAATTGGTTGTACACATAAGCATCCACTTGCTCTTTTTTAACTGTTCTCAATGCTTCTTTGAATGTGATTTTAGCTTGCTCTTGCTGTTCTGCCGAGGCGCCTGGCATATCCTCAAGGTTCATCTCATCTGGCATTTCATCCTCAATCATTTCAACTTCTTCTTGTGCAGCAGCCAATTGCTCAGCACGAGCTAGCTCATGTGCCAATTTCCTTTTCTTGAACTCTGCTGCTGTTCGCGTTGCTTCTTCCAGAGGATTGAGATCTGTTTCAAGCGTTCGCTTCTGTGATCCTTGAACAATCGATCCAGTTATAGCCAAGACAGTTTCCTGATCTTCTTCGGGTATTTGAGTCTCAGGCTTTGAAGTCGTCTTGGGAGCTGGCAGTGCTGAGGCTCCCTGTGTAAAAAAGGTAAAGATATCTTGACTATCTGTACTTGGCGTAGTCCTTTTTGGTTCATCCTTGATTGAAATTGGCAGAGTATTTTTCAACCCATTGGGCTTTATATGCGGTAAGTTCGCTAATCCGGAGTGAGGTACAGTTTGAAAAAATGGATTTTCAATCTTGGGTCGCACTTGAGATGCCTTAGTTAAGTGGGGGATTTGACTTGTACCTGTGACATGACTTATACCTGTACTGGCTCCGCTGCTACTACCACTGTTGCTTCTGCTAACTGGAGCAGGAGTTGCTGTAAAGAAATCCGTAATCTTGCCGCTCCCTTGGCGAGCTGTTTTCTTAACATCGGATCTAGCTGGAGGAGTACTAGGTACATTTAGCAGTTCTGGCATTGCACCCAGTGGTCGTAATCTAAACATATGTTTTGTAGTCACATTTTTAATCGAAGTAGATATCATGGCTTGGTCCATGAGACATACTCCTAGAGCCTTGGTCGCCGTATTCACTTTCACAAGCAACTCTGTAGCAACAATATCTGGGGTCTCGATAAGCAACTTAACAGGAATAATTGCACCAGAAGAAATTGCCTTATCAGCGCTAACCAAGTTTTCTGAAGCCTCCACTGCTTCTCTCTGTAAAAATTCTGCAATGCTCTTCACTGTCAGCGATGAAGAATCTTGTACTACTGCTCGGCCGCCACATGCTTCGATTACAGGCAAGACTTGATTATATTGGTCACGGTCCCAAAATGCAAAAGTCAATCCAGTGTACAATGTGCTTCGTCTCTTATCTGGCACCAGATCTGAGTCTGACATAAATAATAGAGGATCTGGGATTGTGTCTTCATAATTATTGGATTCCAACGAGTCTTTGCATGCAAACAAGGCATTAATATAGTCGATTTCCACTATCGGAAGACCCATGGCAACAGCAAGGAGAGCACTAGGTGTCATTGTACCTTTCGATCTCAAGAAGCATTGACATTGAGGAGTAACTTCTGTAGATAATTTGATACCCATAGGTTCTAATTGTGAAACCCAATTATTTCGGCTACTGGCACTTTCTTCTTGTGCGCTGAATGCTAGCACTAAAGGTTTCCATTCAATTCTTACTCGTTAGCTAATACCATAATGTCGCTAGTGAACATACATCATTTTTCCAGCTGAACTTTCACGATTCCCAAATTCAACCTCAATGAGATTCCTCGATGCCGAAATTTCATTTGAAGAGTTTTTTATCTGGTTGCCATCTATAAATGTCTTTTTCTTTTCTGTCAAGTCTGTGAGGGTAATGATCGGTTTGGCGAGGACATCACTCTGTGCAAAGTTAGAATAGACATCACATTTGACCTCAGGTAAATACTGACTGAGTCCCCATTACAAACTAAAGATATAGCAAGCTCAGCTTGCCGGCGTGATACTGATTTGAGATCAATCGAGAAATCGGCGTCTGAGGAGTTAGCGAATGCGTCTTGAGAACGGTCCTAATACTCACCATTCCGCCTCCCAATTGTATATGTACGTCCAGGCTTTAGCCATCTAGACTCTCCTAAATGAATTAGACCACCTCCCAGATATTTGTATAAATTACCATTTAGAATTGGCCCAGATATAACCCACATGGACTTTTGTGTTGAGAATAAAAGATGAAGTGAAATTGGGAGCTGTGTATCAAAATACATCGAATTCATCATTAACTCAATTTACATGAAAATCTTCTACTTCATTAACAGATCACTCCTCAACCATGGGACTTTTGCTTCTGCTCCGACTTCTTCGACGTGATGGACCTGAGCTTCCTTTACTTCGTAGTGTTAATGATTCACTTGGACCCTCCAGGAATGCAAAGTTTACTGAAATAATTTTATCAAGCAGCGTTGTTCCATTTGCTTCACTAACAGCCCTCTCAGCCTCTCCCAATCTTGCATACTCAATCAAGGCGTAACCTTTGACGTATCCTGTACGGCGATCGAGGTTCAAGTGCACGTTTTCCACTTGGCCCCATTCACCAAAATAGTCCGCAACGTCTTCTTCACTGGCTTCTTCATGAATATTGCTGACGATAAGAATCCATCCCTCTACAGCTATTGAATGTTAGTCGATGATTAATGTGATCCGGTTCCTGCATACATTTAACGGGTGCTGGTCCTGTTGATTCGTCGACTGCATCCATTGATTGTGTTTCTTGGTTCTCAATACTAGAGGGAGCTAGCCACGGTTAGCAAAATAAGAAGTAAGTACCAAATATTAAAGTGTCCGTACCAGTCTCCTCAGTGTCCATCTTCACGTCCTGAGTTTCTTCACTCATAATTGTATGTTTATATATGTTAGCGATTGGTGAGAATAGTGACAAGAACCGAAATCATTTTTAGCGCGTTGTGGGTTAGGGTAATACAAATCATGATCAACTAGGGCCATGATCTTAACCTCAGGGTTTAAAAATACACGAAGTCTATCCAATTCATATCTCTGACAAGATTAAGCCAAGTATAATAAACCAAAAACAATTAAAAAGGTCCTGCCCGGACTCGAACCGGGGTTAGTGGAAAGTACTGTCTCAAGTCAGAATCCACGGTGATAACCAACTACACTACAGAACCAGATTTTGTGACGAAAAATTTCATTGTTGAGCTGGTTACCATTTTCATTTATGTAATTACGTAATATAAAGCTCATTTTAGTAGAAGGGATTAGTCATTGTATAGTAAGAATTGTAACTATCACAGTATTTATGTTGCTCTTCATTTGATGTCAGGAAATAAGATGCGGACTTAGCTCAGTTGGGAGAGCGTCAGACTGAAGTTTCAATTCAGTCTCAAGTTAATCTGAAGGTCCTGTGTTCGATCCACAGAGTTCGCAATTTCTTTTTTATTTCTAGTTACTATTGAATTTCACTAAATTTCAAATCGATTTCCATTATTTACTAATCTGAGCAGAAAATGCAAAGACTGAAGATTCTGAGTAAAAAAAAAAAAAAAAAAAAAAAAAAAAAAATCATTCTGGGGATCTAGATAAGAATGTTTATTGCGGCTTTCTTCCAATTTTTTTTTCTGGAGACAACATTGTTCGATCGAGATTAACATACCATCGTGCGTAGTTGAGCTTTTGATTGTTTCTCTTCTTGCTGTTTCATTTGATTCCTCTTTTTTTATAAAAGAGTAGTATTTTGATTGATGTACATTTAATAACCTATTTGGTTTTTGTCTTAGGTTGGCCTAATTAACCATTTTGTCAACATTCAGCTGTAAAGATTCTCGAGCCCGATGCGATAGCAAAATCTTCACTTTTTAATTAAGCTGTACCAGATTGATTTGCTCTTTTGGTTTTAGGAGGAAAATTGACTAATCTGAGGCGAAGCTAGAAAATAGTATTTATATTAAGATACTTCATCACAGTCATCATCTAAATGTCAAAGTGCATTTACTTGGTGGTGTCCAAAACATAGCGGCCCACAATCTGGTTCTTCTTCATAAGGTCGTAAACCATGTTGAGCTCAGAGAGACCAACAATCTTGATGGGAGCACCAACAAGTCCTCTATTGAAAAAGTCCAACGCCTCAGCGGTGTCGGCACGGTTGCCAACATAAGAGCCCTTAATGTTGATGGTCTTAACAACGTGAGAAAAGACATCAGATTTAACAACAGCGCCAGCGGGGAGACCAACAAGAACAATGGTACCACTGGCTCTGACGTATTGAGTGGAAACCTCAATAGCCTTCTCAGAAACAGCAACGTGGATCACAGCATGAGGGCCGCCCTTGGTGGCTTCAACAATCTCCTTAGAGATATCCTTGGTGGTCATGAAGTCAATAAAAGCTTCGGCACCGAGGTCCTTGCAAAGTTTAGCCTTGGCTTCACCAGCATCAATGGCAACAACACGAAGACCCATGGCAATGGCGTACTGAATGGCAAGAGTTCCGAGACCGCCACCAGCACCGGTGATAGCAACCCACTCACCAGGGGCAACATCGGCAACCTTAATGGCCTTATAAACAGTGATACCAGCACAAAGAATGGGGGCAATCTTAGCAAGATCAGTTCCCTGTGGGATCTTAGCAGCATGAACAGCCTTAGCAGTAGCGTACTCCTGGAAAGAACCATCATGAGTGTAACCAGAGAGAATAGCTTGCGCGCAATTAGACTCAAAGCCCTTCAAGCAAAATTCACAGCCAAGGCAAGAGCCATTGAGCCACTTGATGCCAGCCAAGTCGCCAACTTCAAAGTTGGTGACATTCTCACCCTTAGCAACGACAACGCCGGCACCTTCGTGTCCTCCAACAAGGGGAAGTTTGGTGTCAAGAGGCCAATCGCCCTTCCAGGCGTGGAGGTCAGTGTGGCAGACACCAGAGTACTTGACATTGACCAAAATCTCGTCAGAAGCAGGAGTTGGAACGGGGTAGTCAGTTCTGTAGACAAGGGGACCACCATTGGTCTCAAAGACGACAGCCTTCTGGGTAGCAGGGATTTTAGACATAGTTAAGTAGCTTAAATGTTAAGAATAAAGGTGTTTTGCAAAATAGACTTGATCTATGTTGATGGAGAAAGAAGAAGAAAAAGGTCTTCAACAACTGACAAACTGCTCAATATTTATATTCTATGGCAAGCCATTAAGAAATTCATTTTAAAGTGTTGATCAGAGACAATTGGCTGATGTTTGCAATTTAACTATGCAATATTGAAACGTAGATCTTTAGCGAAGGACGATATAACTCCACTGGAAAACAAAATATACTTTTGATACTTGATGGGAGACTGACATATTGTTCTACAACGTTCGAATATATGTCAAGTAGAGAGTTTAAACGGTTGCTTTCAGATTCGTGGTGCCACAGTGCGATGCCACTTTAGTGATGTTGACTTCATAAAGTCTACTTGAATGTCTCAATCTTCCTGGTTTCAGCGCGGTCATAGCCAAGTACTTTTATATTCAACGCATTGAACCAATTGACACTCCTAGGTTTTTTTCATTTTGAAGAATTGATTTCTTCTTGATAAGTAAATTGTGCTCTTTCATTGCTAGCATTGATACAATACTCATTTAAATAGTTAATCCGGAAATGAAAGGGTCCTGCCAATCATGCGCAAACTTGGTGAACACTTTGCTTTGTGCAGGGGCTAACTAGTTGTACCTTCAAAACCTTCCCAAATAAAATATGCAATATAATTTTGAAAAATCATATGTTTGAGCAAAACGCTGAACCAATTGTTGTTGTTACTAAATTACCAAAATCATTGTTCAGATGTCTTTGCCAGTTGACAGTTGATCAATTCTGGTGATGTCATCTAACACTTTCTAAGCTGAATTCTTGAATATCTGCGAGGAGTATCCCATTATTTCAAGGACTACTAAATTTGCAGGCAATTCATGAAAACGTGATAGTATTTTTATTTGCGCTATTAACTTATTGGCAAATGAAGGTTGTACCGGAAAAACTTTAAGAGTCGAATTGATCCGGACTATTGCAATCATACTTCGCAACATGATAGCGTGACGTATGTATGACATATAAGTTATATAAGTAAGATTATAATTCGCAACTAGCTAGTACGATTGTACGGCAGAACTTGCCTGGTTGCTTTTTGCCCTGTGTTTGGCATTGGTCAAACATCGATGATAAGTAGCCTACAATTTTTCAGTAGGTCTTATAATAGGATCCTGTGAAGGATCCTCTATCCAAAAAAAAGCTTAGTCAGTGGGTGTGTGGTGCTTACGGGAACTTTTTCTTTTAGGGGGATCAAAAAAACATAACTTTTTCAAAACAACCATTTACTATGGAGAAAATGTAAACAGGGCTTAAACTCCACTACTATATGCCCATATATGCTGTTGTGTTGTAAATATGTAGTAGACCTCTTTCACTAAATTTTAAGACCAAGAACAACCATTTAGAGCAAGTTTGAGGCCTGTTATAAATACAAATGGTTGGTCATATACAGTATGGCTTAGTCAGTTAATCCTCAAAGTGCGGAGTCAATGGACTGCTAGAATAGTTTACATATAACAAACTACAAATTCACCCCAATTGATGCAGAATCATATATCGGCCGATAGGCCGATATATGAAAATTTGTAACGCCAGTAAAAGACTACTGGCGTAAGTTTAGGATCCTGTGAAGGGTTATCTGCAATGCCAGTAAAACCCTACTGGCGTAGGCAGGATCCTTCAGGCAGCTCACGTGATTTTTTATTTTGTGCTTGTTGACTAAAGCTGCCTGAAGGATCCTGCCTACGCCAGTAGGGTTTTACTGGCATTGCAGATAACCCT
>JAJMHO010000142.1:0-44065 GCA_030566085.1 Geotrichum histeridarum
CTGGGACATTCCTTGAATTGTCTCTGTGACTGGTTTTACCCTAATTGGGATATTGGGACTCAAGAAAAATTTGCAAAGAGAAAATTTTTCTTTATCCCAAAAAGTATAAATAGTTTAGTTTTCTCATTTTAGTTCTTTCTTCTTACCACATACTTTCTGGTATCAATCCAAACTATCTTTTGTTTCTACTTTGTCAAACACTCTCTTCTCTTCGCTATGTCTGCCATGTCTCTCAGTGCTACCATATTGCAACACTTTGTCCAACAGCCTCTTCTCTTCACTATGTCTGCCATGTCACTCAGTGCTTCTATATTGCAACATCGTTCAACACCAAAACTGTTGAAGTTCAGAGACATAAGAAAATGTAAAAGGAGTTTGAAGTTTGGAAAACAAATTGAATTTGTGTGAGCAACTAAACTAACAGAAAAAACGTAGCTAGTCCTCCTTTTATAACAAACAAAAGTTCAAAGATAAGAAATAAATATTTCAACAAAAAAGGATATTACAAGATATCCGAAAACTAAGGATAATGAGATTTAATAAAATCCTAGAAGCTCTGTTGAGAGATAGGAGTTCCCAACAGTAGGATCAACAGTTTGTGACGTAATACCACTTTCAGGACTTTCAGCAGAAACCTCATTCAAGAATTTGTAACACGGTTGTAACTAAAATGGTTCTGATGCATAAAAATCCTTGTATAATTTCGAAGATTCTACTATTGATGGTTTAGCATTGAGTGTATAGCTTTTCAATCAAATCCTTTTTGACACTTACATCTTACAACACATGATTTTTTCCTGTATAAGTTTTCAATCATTCTACTAATGAGTTTTCGGTTTTGTACTTGTTGAAAGTGCTGAAAGTATTATCGCGTCACAAACTGTTGAGCCTACTGATGAGAACGCTTATCTCTGAACCGAGCTTTTGTTGAAGCCAATGTTTGTGTCAGTATGAAAGATCATGACCCCTACTACAATATGCACAAACATGACTGCTACACTCACGGCACCTTCTTACATTAGTAAACTACGTTGTATCTATATAATAAGGAGTTTTTCCAACGGAAAAACTTTTCTCTTCGTTAATCAAAATTATATCCTGTTACTACTGTAATATTATATCCTCCCCTGATTCTTAGCACTGATAAACTCAAGATGCTTCCAGCCATAGGTGCTAATCTCCAACAGCTTTTAGGTGTCGTTAGTAGTTGGGCAATGATGAATTGGTGGTTCTCATGGTTTTTCATGATACCTTGGTGAGCCAAGTTAATTATGGACTTACCTCAACTTACGGGAAAGTTAACTCATTTTTATGTTAAGTTAAAAAATGTCAGAGTTAATTGTGAATTATATTCCCTTTAAGTCTAACTTATAAGTGGCTGGTGAATCAGCCATTACCAAGGATCTGTGTGGATTTCTTTTGAATTGTTTGACTTCTTCTTTCTTCTTGTTTATTTTCTTCTTTTTTGGTTATTCAAGGAGGCCTTCTCTTCTCACTTTGTAGTTGGACAAAATATTCTCTTTTTCTATTGACTTCTTTCGACAATAGATACAATAGTAGGTAAATAGATAGATTGATAATCAATTTTAACATCCTATGTAATAAACATCAAAGAATACATATTCTATATACTGATCTGATACTGCTTACTTCGATAAGACTTTCACAATGGATAATCGTTTGAATCTATCTCCAGCTCAACTGGAATATGTACAAGTTGATTTATTACATTAGGAACCTTTCTAATCGATTGCTTTTAAATCTCATTATCATTAATTTTCTGATATCTTGCAATATCCGTTTTTTGTTAATTCATTTCTTCTTATGTTCGTATTTTGTGATAGTTATAAAAGGCGGTCTATTTCCGCCTTTTCTGTTAGTTTAGTTCCTTACACACAATCAATTAGTTTTCCAAACTTCAATCTCCTTTTTTCATCTTCTTATTGGATACTCCAATATGATAGATATTTTTTTAGATTGATAGATAAATACTCCAATATGTCTTCTACATTTCTCAACTTCGCTTTGATATCGACGATTAATTTTCAATTATAACTTTCTTCATTTGAGTGATTTTAATGTAGTTTTCCCTTTTTTTTCAATACATGGTGACTTGCGTTTTTAACTAGTATTGCTGTCTTTTATACTGTTTCATTCCACCGAATAGTTTTCGTGGTATTTCCATAATACTGTTCGCCATATATGTTCTATTGTCTCCAGTTTCATTTCGCATTTAACTTTGATTTTCTATTACCTTAAACAATGACTGAGGTTTTATTATATACTCTTGGTATATTGCAATATGGAAGCACTGATAATCATAGTATAGAAGAAAGAGCTGAACAAGAGCGATAGGCAAAGGAGAAACACAACTATAGTTTGAATATGTGTATAGTGTTGACCGAGGTTCTGGGTATGTGTCACAAACACGCAAATTCTTTGTTGGTATGGCAAGTAGGGCAGAACCCTCGGCCAATATGCTGTTAGCTGGGACATTCCTTGAATTGTTTCTGGGACTGGATTCACCTTAACTGGGATATTGGGACTCAAAAAAAATTTGAATTGTCATCATCCCAAATTTTACAAATGGCTTCAGTTTTCATTTTTAGTTCTTTCTTCTTACCACATACTTTCTGGTATCAATCCAAACTATTTTTTACACACTCTCATGTTCAACTTTATTCTCTTTATTTATCCATCAGTAATCTCATGCTGCAACGAAATTAATTACTACACGATAGATCCAACATTAATACGTTGCAATTTTTGCTAATAAGACCAGAGTGATGAAAAACCTACATTGAGGTTTGATGTAAGGTGAACCATAAATGGAATTTTGTGAATTTAATATCGTATACAAGGATTTAGAATTATCAAACCCACTTTTTACAGTTTTGTCACAACTTTGCTTAGAAAAGGATACAGAATGCCAAGGCATTAAATGTGCTCAAACTCAGCATAAGATTTTTCGTGAAGCACTGCATAATCTTTTACTTTTGGCTTCGCAACACACTGATTTGTCCAACTTTCACGTTTTTATGCCATGCAAATCTAGCCTGTAAGCGATCTTTCGATATGCTTGAATGGATTTAGATTGAATGGGACGTTTCTTCTTTCAACCACATGAGAGTATCAACTCCAGGGATGTTTCACAATGCCCCTTATGTTTCATTCGCCATTCTCAATGAAATGAAACTCACATTAATCCTCCTTCCCTCAGTACGATATACAATTAAACTTAAGTCGATAAGTCAAAATTAACTTAAATTTATATATGTATTTAACTTAAATATAAAGTATTATAACTTAACTTTATGTTTAGTATGTTAGATTCTATCTTTAGATAAATGTTTCATGTTTTATGTTGAGCTCCTTTGGTCGGCGATATCAGCTATCAGAAATAGATCGATCTATCCATGATATTCTTTGATAATACCACTATTACAGCTTTCCTCATCAATTGATCCTTGAACATAAAAGATACGTCAGTGTGGCCATGCATGACATGGTCTATTTACTGTTTTTGTATGATCACAGAGTCCACTAAATGTACAGAGGAAGCAAGTCTCTAATTTTTCCCATAAAATCTTTGGGAAATAAATACATCAATATCGCTAAGGTAGCAAATACTTCTTATAAACAATGTTAAAATTTATCACCAACGAACCGCCAATTCCACGACAAGGTTGGAAGACAATGAATGTGATGTGATGTGATGTCGAAGAAATTTAAAAAAAAATAAAATAAAAAAATAAAAAAATAAAAAAAAAAAAACGATAAGAGGAAAGCGCCAAGATCACACAAATCTAACATAGAAAAATTGTATGCTTTAATGGCATTAAAAGCAGACATACATGGATTCTAAACACGGTTGAAGAGTTCTAAAGTTGTGGTTTCTTTCATGGAGATCGTGAACTGAATCTCATAATTAGCGAACACAAGAATAGGAACTTTCAATAGAGCCTAAAGATTTGTCTCTTATATATTTAGGCTAACTCAATGTTAAATAATATGATCATTGCTCATCAAAACAGCTACTATGAATGGCATTCCATGGCAAAACATTTGAAGCAACTAAGCCATGGAGATGAGATATTGCACGACAGCAGTGCTTGGTTTAGGGCAATGAGTTGGCCAATTAAATTGTTGCAATTTCATTTAGTGCTTCTTGGGAGAAAGAGATGTTGAAGATTTTGTCGCTGTGCTACCTGGGTCCACATCTTTTTTTCAAGCTGGCCAACTTCAACAATTCAACAGCATCCATTCCATAGACCATGAGTTTGAATCGCATTGCTGGGCAAGTACCCCGTCTGGCTTCTAGAGCACTTAATTGTGCGCCCGCTTCTATTCGATATGCATCATCATCAGTAGCTATCAAGAGGGCCCCTATGCCTACCGACTACCCATTACCATCAGAACAAAAGCCTTCTAGCGCGATCGACTACGCCTTGACTTCTCTAGATGGTATTGCAAATTGGGCTCGTCAAGGTAGTTTCTGGCCCGTCACCTTCGGTTTGGCCTGCTGTGCCGTAGAAATGATGCACGTCTCTGCCCCAAGATATGATCAGGATCGTCTTGGAATCATTTTCAGAGCATCTCCACGTCAATCAGATATCATGATCGTTGCAGGCACACTCACCAATAAAATGGCTCCTGCTCTACGACAGGTCTACGATCAAATGCCCGAGCCACGATGGTAAGTTTGAGCATTCTGATATCCCTCATAATTTCGTTCAGCTAACACCTCATATTAGGGTCATTTCTATGGGATCTTGCGCCAATGGAGGCGGTTACTATCACTACTCGTATGCCGTTGTGCGCGGCTGTGACCGTATTGTCCCTGTCGACGTCTACGTTCCAGGGTGCCCTCCTACTTCCGAAGCCCTCATGTACGGTGTCTTTCAACTGCAAAAGAAGATGAGAAACACCAAGATCACAAGAATGTGGTACAGAAAGTAGTTTCCCTCTCTCATAATCATCATCAGAATAACCCGCTTTTTTAGTTCATCTCATGCCACTTAATGGTGAAATAAATAGAATGCACATTATCATTTAGAAAGAAGAGAAGTAAATACTATGAGATTATTGTCTCCATACAGACTCATTGCGACGCTTAGCAACGAAATCAATTTGACCCTAAATGCAGAGTTAGAAACGCGGGCCGACTTGACTGTATAGTTGATGACTTACTCCAAATTTGTATGCTCCAATGAGAAGAACGGCAGGAACTAGACCCAAAGCCAGAAGAGTGAATCGACCACTTCGCTTATTGTATTTGAAATGCTCGGAGAGGTTTTCTCTTATGTCTAAAGCTTCGTTAGCATGATCCCGAATATATGGTGAGTGAGACTTACGATAGAATTTTTCAATTCCTTGGTCCTTAATGAAAGCTAAAAACCGGGCAGTTAGTCCTGGTATACATTTAGAATCCGCTGAGAACATACGAGCAGGTCCATGTCCGCCAGCCATTGTAATTTCGTTGTTCTAAGATCTGAATGTCTAGAGAGGTGTAGATGTTATTGAATAGACGATGGTTGGCTGAAATTTTACTGTCCAGTTTACCCTTACCCTGATTTTAAGAGCATCTCCATACAAAAGCTATTCTTCATACCAGACCACTATCAATACTGAGGCCGCATGATGGATTTGATGGAAAAAATTGAGGTTGAGAGCTTGATAATTGTCATAATTTATTGCAATTGGAGTGGTACAATAATTTCTCAGATTGCTGGTGAGATGAAAAACTCTTTGTGCAACACTCTGATCTGGAGGCTTCAATTAAGTCTATCTGCCATTTTTATAGGTCTATATAGTTATATACTTTGAATGCTCAGTGCAGTTCATTTTGATAACTTGATTATCTATTATTTATTTTATGAATTATTATTTTGTACAAGTGAACTTACAATAACATTTCGTGCTTTTTTATTATGCGCCTTAGGTCTTTCTTTTGACCAAAGTCAGCGATATTCTAAGATTCCTCATAACATAGAACAATAATATCGAACATTCAGCTAAATTTCAACCTTAGCTCTAGACCACCTGCAGAGATTTTGGTCTGTACTTCTTTCTGTGTTTAAAAATATTAACAATTACACTCAATTATCATGCTTTTATTGGCTGGTATGAACAAAAATTGCCAAGACAGCGCTAAGGGCTACCTAAGGTATCTGCTACTGAAATATCATTTGGAAATTGAAGTTTGATTTTAGGTCATGAAGGAATCTCAACCAAGGTCAAGATCCAAAGATTAAGATTGTATTTAGGAATGTGTTTGATTTATTTCTTGGATCATGATTTTATAATCTAATTGCCTGAGTTTTTAATATGCCTTCAAATTTCCGAAGTATAGTTTCAAGAAAATCATGAAATAAAGGTCTCTAGCGATCTCAGAAAGGATTAACCTCAACACATGAAGTTACACTTAAATTGCAGGGCTGCGCTATCGAATTAAAAGACAAACCCCAAGGTTTTGAAGAAGAATTTTGAAAGTTTTCAGTGAACCTCTGAAACTTGATGGCTAGCAATAACTAAATTCCTGGGTTAGACGGTGACAGTGTAACGAACAGTTAACCATACCATTAAGTTTTATGTCTCACGATCGTTATCATCCCCAAAATTTGTGAGAAGTACGTAAAAATATACATTGTATATAAAGCGAATTTATTCTTGTTCATTTCTGCATTCCATACTAGAAAGGTTTCATGGTCAGTATTCAGTATTGCTTGTCACTATACTTAATTGCAGTTGAGACTCAGCAGACATCAAAAACTGATTTTATCCTATACATCCCTCTATCACTCCCTCATATCTACTTGAAATCTGGTATCAATTTTTCTTGGACAATATTTATCGACTCAGAATGATTGGTGCAGGTATGAAGTATTTGTTTGCTAATAATTAAGCTTTAGTTCATTGAATTCTCAGCGATATAGTAGTTTTTTATAATTCTGCAATGTTTGAAAAGGTAATTGACAGGCTCTCCTTAAATAGGGAGAAGGTAAGATAGGATACTCTCATCCTATTTCTATGACCCGCATGCTCAAATTATTTTACAAGTACTATTCATGTGTTCATGATATGAAATGTATTTATGGCTGGTTGAATTTAATTAATGATATCACATTCTATTCTCTGAGCTGTGGCTTAACTAATAGATGATTTCTATCTGCGCCTAATCCAGCCAGATAGTAGTGGCTTGATTTTGCGTTGAAGTTGTAACATCGGCGATTCATGGGCCAAGTAATCTAACCAGCTAGCTTCTTTAAGCAATTTCAACCACTCAAATGGTAAACTCTAGCATGAGTCCCATCTTGTTGGAATTAAGCAAGGAATCGTTGAACGTTTGTTGCATACCAGGAGACAGATTCTTCCATAGGCACAAAATCACTAAGATTCCACAATTGCAGAGCATGATATCTTGCACTATTAAAACTCCAACCGGTTTCTAGTAAAGAGAAAAGATAAAATGAACAGGATTTCTATTTTTATAGAATAATGCAGAAAGAACATGTACATAATGTAACTATCATATCAAATTATCAAATGCATCCCAACGAAGCAAGTCTACTCGTTTAAACCCGGCTGAGCTATTTCCATTCCCAGCCTGTTGGTTATGATGCTTTAACGATTCATCCATTAGGTTTTGAGAAGGAAAGTTCCACATATTCTGGTAGGCTGCTGTGTCATAATAGTTCACCACAAGTGAATTAGAGTCAGGAGGAAGTTGATCTAGAGGGATATTGCTTGGGAGGCCGTTCATTTGATCTTCATTGCCAAATTGTGATCCGTTTTGGCTAGAAGAACCAGTCTGAGATTGATAAGTTGAATTGCTCGAATCATTTGAAGCAGCTGAGTTGACAAGGTAGTCAATGGTACAACGCTTCAAGTATGTCTCAGTAGTTTTTTTGCCGCCAAATACTGAATACACACCAGACACCACTTTAGAAGACTTTTCTGCACTAGACCCTTTAGAAACCATTTCTCTAATTCTTGAAATAGCATTGATACCATCTGTCAAAATCGGAATAGTCACAAAGAATGTTTTCATTAAAGTGTGAAGGTCGTCAACAAACATTTCAACATCACGAGACAAAACTGCTGCATCTTCCTCACCAGGTTTTTCGACGAGAAGAAATAGTCCTTGAGCAACAGCACCTGAAAAAGCCTGGTGAATCTGTGTAATAAAGTTGTAGTTACCACCCACTCCTCCGAAATGGACTCGAAGCTGACTGTAAATTGCAAACATGCTCTTTACGGATGAAAGGCATGCATTCCAAGATAACTGAGCGTCATTCTGCAAGAAAGGCTGGTATATCCTCACTCTGTGCATGCAAAGGCATGTATGAAGTATGTGGGCTTGGAAATGGATATACTCCAAGTCTGGACCCAGCATCCTACCACCTGCCAGTTTTCCATTTCCGCCAACGCAAAAAAACCAAGGCATCTTTAAAATATAGTCGTGAATTTCTCGATCAGTTTTGAGTACTTCTTCGTACGAGGGATGGGAGCCGTTGACATCATTGTAGAGCCGACTCAGAATCTTCATCACAACATTCCGCTCAATCTGAAAAGACATGATGGTTGGAACATCACGCGGCTGACTGATAATCCTAGTCGGGGTCATATCAGCTTCATGACAATTCAAAGGAAATGGAACAGTGGAAGCATAGGAGTTCACCAGGGTAGGCCTTCCCATGCAAAGGGATTGAAAAGTGTCGCAGCCACAAATATCCCACCATATCCTTCTGCGAAGCTCAGTTTCTATGCAATTAGCACCTGGTGTGTCGGAATGTAGACCCAAGACTTGAGCATGCCGAATAGCTTGACTGAGAAGTGAATTTAGTAGTTCCGTTTGATTTGTGGCATAAAGATAGAGCTGAGCAAGCGAAAAAGTTTGCAGCTGCTGAAACGTTGGCTTTTCATCATAACCGCCAGCCTGAAGTGCTTGTCGCGAAGCACGGAACCAAAGAGCAGAGGACTGACTTAAACTGAAAATGGAATCATTAACTTCTAACCGTTTGGCAATTTCCTTTGGAAGATGGAGCGAGCTTAGACTAATGATCATGAAAAGGATAGAAACCCAGATAATATCAACCGTGTTGGAATCTTTTGTCCAGAATGCTTCCAATTCTTCTAAGAAGGACATATTGTGAAGAGGATGATAAATATAGTCGACATGCTCAAAATAGTAGCTAACATACACCTTGCAGTGCTCGCGGGAAGGCAAGGCTCGAAGAAGAACAAACCTCCAGTTCAGCTCAGAACTAGTCATGTTCCAAACATCGTGAATAGGTCCTTGTACTGCAATGACAGAATCTGAATTTTCTGCAGCAGCTGCCGAAGTGTTTACGTATGAAAACGAGGCAATGCCAGAGAGTTTGCCGACGAGTTCTTCCAACTCATCAATTCTACTCTTGAGAACTTGTATCTGATCGTCCTTATCCTGCATACCATTGCTATTTATGCGGAAAGAGGTCTGGGCATCTGGGGTGGTTGCATAAAACGGAGCCGAAATTGTCGTAATAGCGGTTGAAAGATGTGAGCTCTCGTTGGACTGTTGAAGAGAGTAAGGAGACGAGGCAATAGGGGAAGGCAGTGTAGATGGCTGTCCTAGTGACTCAGCATACCTTGAAGGGTGGGATTGGTGTATAAAGTTGGAAGACGTTACAGCATTGTGTTGAGGAGGTATCGTGGATGGCGTTGAAAAATTATATTGGACCGTCCCTGGGGCGACTGATACAGGAATTGGTGGATTATTTTGAGGGGCTTGACTTGAGCTTGAAGGGCCCTGTGAGGGATTATGAGGGGTGCTACCTGCGGGTAGATGCTTTTGCGGGTTTCCGGGAACTATAGAAGGGTGGGTAAACTGATTATTAATGGTGCTGGGTTCTGGCATGCCTCTGTGAGGTAGTGACTTGGCGGACTCTGGTGGTTCGAGATCATTTGATTCTGATATTGGTTTTAGTAAGGTGGAATGAGTAGGTGGAGGGTTGAAGTTGTTGAATTGCTGGGTATTTGAGACGTGACGCATATAGGTGGGGGATGTCGTGATGGAATTATTCACAGAGCTGGGGGCCGGACTTGAGTGTGAGCTCAACCCTGTAGGCGTTGGAGGACCGAAAGGAGAGTGTTTAGTAGCTTGTTGCTTGCCTGCAATTTTGGCTGGAGTGCTTTCAATAATTCTGAGTCGTTTAGTTCGGGGTAGCTTTGGAACAGGGGGAGTGGCGGGGTTCTGCAAGCAGAGGTGCTCTCTTCGATACCTCTGGCAAGAGTAGCAGGGGATGTTATGGTCGCATTTCGTTTTATGGTGCTTGCAGGGTCCACAAGAGTAGGACCGTCGGTGGTGCGGTTTTTTGATTTTCTTGGTTGGTGTCGTAGTCATGTCGCCATTGCTTGATAAATGGGAGAGGTCCACATTCGGACCCAAATGATCCTGCATCCTACAGCTAGCAGGTGAATCCTAGACGTGTAATCTTTCGGTGGGCTTTACTTGTTAGAATAATGAAGGTGAAAAGCAGCAGATTATTATCTTCGACCAACTTACTATTGCGTTTTGATTGTCCAAGTCCACCAAAAAAAAAAAATAAAAGAAAAAGAACAAGTTGTCTCAAAGAAGAATCTGGGAGAGTAGAAGCAGCCAACCACACTGTGAACTTTACCAACCTTTGGGGTAGGCCGATGTAAAGGATATGTATGAGGAGAGAAGAAAAGAAGGAGGAAAAGAAATAAAATAAAAAAAAAGATTGAAAAAATCAGAAAAAAATCATTTGAAGAGAGTGAGAGTGAGAAAGTAAAATAAGAGCCAAGTAGAAAAGAAGTTTGGAATTGTATATATTTTTATTTATTTCTTTTTATTTATTTTAATTGTATTTTTTTTACAATTTATTAGTTATTTATTATTTATTTTTCTTGTTTTTTTTTTCGAGCAATCATGTATTTCATTTTTTATTTATTCCAATAGGGTGCAATTCAAACAACAAAAGGGTCTTCTTCTGCTAAATTAACCATATGGCTCCATCATGGATGATGGGCATCAACTTAGAGTGAAAAAGGACGACGGGGCGATTAGAAATATATTTCAATACTATAAAAGAATAAATTGCCACAAATTTATAAAATTTATGAATCTTATATTAAAATGAAAATATTTAACTTATATCATGAAAAAGAAATCAACAAACCATCATTTTGGTCTTCAAGTATGGCCCCCATATCTACTAAGGCTAGTCTGAACGCAAAAATATACTCTTATAATTCATGAACGGGACGTAAAACACAATCTGACATGCCTTAGATTCGTCTAAACTTTCATTCTTTTCCCATGCATTAATATAAACTCGTACTGAAGCTTCTAGCAAAGACAATTTATTGTATAAGAAGCTTTTAACAGAGATACAATAATAAACTCAACTCCTCGTTATAAACTAATTATTCACATTCACCACTGATCCTATTGCCAAGAGGATGCACAGCGATTTGTTATTAGGGTTGAACCGATATGTAACCTGCTGAAAACAAGACATTTATATAAGGCACTGATACGTTTCCTTATGGAGGCCTATATATATGGGCGGGTGGCTATTGTTTAATTGATCTGGGCCGGCGGATACGAGTATTGGGTGGGGACCTACTAAAATACGTTCCAAGCCTTCAATATAACTTATACTTGATCAGATTGAGTTTTCACATTCACTCTGCCTAAAAGCATCGACCATTGTGACAATAAATAATATCCTTAACCAAACAATCGTTCCATTGCATTCCGTCGGACAATATATATTATAAGCTTCACGCGTATTGCAGTTACCTACTTTGCTAAATATATATTAACAAAAAATGCACGATAAGCTTTTACATGGAACTTAAGAATTCGTCATTTCTGGGGGTAAACGAGAAAGCAGCCACGCCCCCCAAAATTTTAGTATAGACCATCTAGTATCTCAATACCATGGCTGCTTTCGCAACTGATGATCCAGAGTCGTTTGTTCAGCCATCCTTGGTACTTTAAGATTCCGTTGCATTTTGCCATGGTTTGGCTTTCATGATAATAAACTTAAGCAAGTGTTGGCTTTGAAACGTTAAAGCTTTTAAGGGACCCTTTGCCATATGCGTGAAGTCCAGTCCGATCTCTGTCCACCACAAACAGGATACTTAAAATAAAGTAGACCTAATGAGGGGTGACCTCCACTCTGTATAGAACAGTTTAAAGTTAAATAACTCCAGCTCGTCAGTATTAGGCATTCATCAGTAAATCCCCGTTGGTATTAAATAGGCCAAGGATATCTTCAACAGTTGAATTAGGCATATTGAGCATCATGAAATTCATAAAAATTCGTATACTCATGTAGGCCGACATAGCCTATATATAACCTTTATTTTGCGTTTGGTCTGTTGTTAGTTCTTATAATATTGTCCTGTCGATTACTCTGAAAATAAGCCAGCTCCTGCATAATCCTTACTTTCCTGCTTACCACATTGTTCCCTCTGTATGTGCGGCACCACAATAAGTCTAGAGCTTTTCTCGCGGGTTGAAGATCATATGCTGAAAGCTCGATTAAGCCCATCGTTCGTTCTCTCTGGTTGCAACTGCTATCTTTAAAGTTACCCTCTGCGTCACACTCAGTGGGTGGAAGCATATTGCTGTTACTCTAGCTCTTACTGGCAAAGCCAATTAATTAATTCGTCCACTTGCAATAATCGGCCCCACTAATCATGCAACCAAGACTTGACAAAAAAAAAAAAAAAAAAAAAAAAAAAAAAAAAAAAAAAAAAAAAATAACTATAGCCGATGAAATAACCATCAACATTGTAATAAAATGACGCCTGGAAAATATAACCTTCAACTGTAGATATGTGGAATATGGATTTTGAACATTGTTAGTTAAATGTATGTGAGCTTCAATAAAACTGCCTTAACTATGTAGATGTGGGTGCGTTCCACAAGGATAATGCACCATTTTTCAACCTGGTTATAATCGATACTATAACTCGTGGGCAGAATAGATGATTGAAACAAGTAATTCAGAATATTGGTTTTGTGTCTAAATTCAACCAGGTAGGCTCCAATCTTGAATAATTATCAATAAGTTGTAATATTAATCTTATTTTGCGTGAATACATGATTTCATATTGATATCTTTGAAATTTCTGCAGTATCATCTTCCTGTGGTCTGGTCTTATTAACCTATTAATCTTAAAGGAATAATACATTTCATGATAAATTTTTAGGGCCAGCATCTCAGGTTCAGGCTCAGCCTGGTAACGTTATGGCAAGACTTATAATCGAACCAAAAATTCAAGTGTGTTGCTCACTATTTATTATATTAACGCTTCTGATCTTGTAAAATGACCGTACGTAAAGGCCTTCCTCTTTCTAGTATAGGCCTACCTTAATCATAAACTCTTCAAGTTCGTTTGACTTAACTGCCCGGATATTTAATTCCGATCGCGGAGTAAGAAAAATCAAGTACAGTGAAGATTTTTGAAAGCATTGCCATCAAAGATTAGTTATAGTTTCTGTAATAATACGGAAGACTCCACTTATGTCTGACTGAAGTTTTGAATATCAACTCTATCCTCCTTCTTTTTAATATTCACTTTATTTTGGGGGGTCTCTAGCTTATCATGGATTGATCCAGACACAATATAAAGCCAGATTCATGGTTAACAACTCCCTCAACAAACTTAGAATCATATCATTTTGTTAAAAACGACTTTAATCAAACCCACTTTATCGAGAATGGTCTTTTAGACTTTTTTTTCGTACAATGAAGTCTCGGAAGCCAATAAATTCACTAAAAATTGGTCTGTGCTTTAGTTATAAGGCTCTCACTGACTGGATTAAACTTTTTTAAATTTGTATTTACATCTAAATAGAAACATAATATGCGATACTACACTATTCGCAGATAGAAGTTATTAGAAATAAGAAAACACTGTGGGTGAGTGCAAAATCTGTGTTTGCAGCAGTCCTATTTCAGTTTTCTAACCTCCGTATGAGCATCAACTAGGAACAGTTTGTAGAAACTCTTAGTTTAAATCCGTTAACACAATAGAAATAAGAAAAAACCTATAACGTTGATTACGGCCTTGACAATTCTCTCTAAAGTGTGTCTCTATTCATCGGCCAGATCCCCATTTGTGAAACCATAAATTAAGTATTGATCTAGACCTCAAGAGGTTACATTTCTTGATTCGCCTGAGTTCTTTACCGTTATCATATAAACATCAAATTGCGTTAAGAAAAAATTATATCAGTCGAATGAAATAAAAATAAAATGAGAAGAGAAAAAAATGTATGAAAATGTATGTAAGAAGAGAGTCCAATGGCTCCTCTTTTTTTTTTTTTTAATGAATTCGCAATAAACTATGCATTCTGGCTGTTGACAGCCAACTCCATAATAAGACGAGTGGCAAGATGCAAAAATGGATACGCTGAGTAGCTGTCAAGCTGTGGCTTGCTGAATTTTTGAGCTCCTCCTGTAGCTTGGGAATCGCCAGCACTGGCTTGTGAAGTTGGTTGAGTTTCCCAGCCATCAAACTTGAAATCAACCAAGTAGTTGTTTTGTTCGATCTGGTATAACTGGATTCTCATCTTCATTCGCTCACCATGAGTTGCTAGAGGTAATTGAACGTCCGAAGTGTTCCCGTCACGCTCGGTTTCTTCATCAGCACTAGGTTGAACGCACTTCCATCGAACCTGGATGGTCCAAAGATCTTCTTCAGTAGGAACGGCCCATTCAGCACCAAGGTTCTTCAACGCTCGGTATATTTCACACATGACATCTAGAGGGTATGAACGAGACCGGATGCCGAAATGCCATCTTGTCTTTGACTTCTTCTTGTTCGAAACAGGATTGAGCTTACGCATGGTGGGTGATCCATAAGCAATCATGTTGGCTCTGTGATATGCAGGAAGGGAGGTGGGTAGAACTGCAATAGTACTCTGAGGAGTGTTGATAGTGCTGTGATCCATGATCAATGAGGATCCGTGAATGGGGTCAAACGTCAATGCGGGAGGATGTTCTCTTCCTTCGGGTCCAGAAGCAGGTGATGATAGTGGGTTGGAATTGGGGGACGCATCTGCTTGCAACTGCTGGCGTCGTTCGTTATCTTCGGTAGATGAGTCCTGTATAAGATACCGATCTACTTCACCTTGTCGGACGGCATCAGCACCGAGCAGTCGGTTATCTTGAAGAAGTTTATAGGCGTCTCTGATTTCGCTGCCGTCTCCTTTTGGATGTCTAAGAGCATCATAGATCTGCTCCTTGGAATAGCCCATGGTACGACAAAGTGCTCGCACAAGAGAATCGTCTATCTCTTCGTCAGCCACATCATTTTGCATGTCGGGCGGCAGCAGCGATTTGTCGATTCCTGTCTTAAACCAAGGATCCTCCATGATTTCATGCACAGTGATACGATTGAGAGGGTTGACAACAAGCATGCGCTGGAGGAGATGCTTAGATCCAGGTGAAAGATCAGCTGGAATAGTATAAACACCTCCGGAGATCTTTTTGAAAAGATTTGGAATAAACTCGTCGTCGAAAGGAAGACGTCCGCACAGCATAACGTACAAGATAACGCCACAAGACCACACATCAACTTCAGGGCCAGCATACAGTTTGCCCGAGATCACTTCAGGGGCAGCATAATTAGGGGATCCACAGCTTGTTTTTAAAAAGTTACCATCAGTCATAATGTTTGAGAGGCCAAAGTCAGCGATTTTGACGTTTTGATTATCGTCCAGAAGCAAGTTTTCAGGTTTGAGATCGCGATGGACAATCTTATGTTTATGGCAGTACTCGACTGCTGAGATGATTTGCTGAAAGAATCTTCTAGCTTCATTCTCAGGCATTCGGCCTTTTTGAACAATGTAGTCAAAGAGTTCTTTTCCTGCAAACTCAATGACCATGATAATTTCATCCTTGGATTTGATGACATCGTATCTATGAGTGAAAAAGTTAGGGAGCATCATCAACCCAAGGGTACTTTACTTACAGTTTGATGATATGAGGATGTCTAAGAAGGCGAAGGTAGGAAATCTCGCGTTCTACACGTCCTTGCATGTCAGACTTTGCAAGAGTCTTTCTGTTGATAATTTTCAGCGCCACGCGCGCGTGTGTCGCCAAATGATATGCCACTGTAAAACAAGTTAGAATAAGGCCGGCCCAATGGGAACTGAAACTTACATTTTACTTTACCAAACGAGCCTTCTCCTAAAGTCTTGATGATTTGATAGCGACCGATGCGCCCTGCGCCATTGCTCCCGAACGAAGGTAAGATATCGGCGGCGTGTTGTTTGTCAGAGGAGTCTCTCTGAGCCTGCTTTTTCTGGGCATTCTGCCCAGCAGAGTCTGTTGAAGCCATTTTCCTTGTCGCTATAGTAGTTAAGTCAAAGAGATGAGAATAAAGAAAACTATATCCGGAACGTTCATAGAAATGGCAAAAGAGCTGATCCAGGAACACGAGAAACGCTGGTCAACTATAATGTCTATTAGACGAAAAAAAAAAACACAAAGAATCCAAAAAAAAAAGAATGAATATTAGAACTAAAAGTGGTTTCAAATGGATAAAGCCCACTTGCAGACCAAGGGTATGATGGTGTCGTAGAGAGGAGCAGGAGTAGGAGCGGAGTATGTAGTTCATAGAGAGAGATTTACATGTATCAGGGTTAGGGTGGTTTAGTTGACTATAGGCATACGAAAATAGATACATACAGGGAGAAGGTTCTGGCAGTCATAACTATAGAGAGGAGTCTGATATGAAAGGGACATGGACATTTGAATGAAAAGAATGTCAATTGTCGGTCTCAAGTGCAAGCGAAAACGAATTGTCCTACAGTTAAAAGCATATCCAGTATGATATAGAGGAGGGTTATAGTGGGCTAGTTTGTGATTCAATTCCTCGGAACTACTCCTGATCTCTTCACTTTACGGGCTATTTATTAGGTATAGTATAGTCAAATAGTGCTCAAGAACTCCAAGAGGGCAGTCTCTTGAGATGAGCTAGAAAATCTACAGACAATTGTCTATGTTCTATGTATTCTGTGCTTTATGGACCAGAGATTTTCAGGTGAGCTGCTTGATCAAACAGCATCTCTGTTTCAAGGCAAATTCTGGTACTGTGTTTACAGAAAAAAAAAAAAAAAATACGCGTTTTAATACCTTGCATCTCATTAATTCTAAACATCTTTCCATCCATTTGAACGCTTTCCTTAATATTTCTTCTCGATATCCTTCTCAATTCCACTTCCTGGTAGATTTATCAATCGTGTTCTTCATAAGCTTAAGCTTAGTCATATTATAGAAAGGTATTACTCATACAATTCTATTAGTCAGACCTTATAAATAATTATGTCAACAAGTGAATGAGGGTTAGGAAGCTATTATCAGGGCAAGGCAATCCAAAATAGGCAATTACTCAAAACAGAAGAAACAGTCACAATCACTTTCACCCTAGCCTGCGGGTGAGTGTGAGTGTATACTGAGCTTGCAGATGAAGTTGAAAAATATGGTAATACTAGTCTACTGGAAATTTTTTCGTTCTTCTGCTCATACTTGACCGACGACATTCCATATCTCGAATCAGTACACACATCAAAAATGGCCCCAAAGAACGGTATGAAACGATTTGATAATGAAGCAATGATACATGCTTGCGACTTGTCAAGTGTCTCTGCGACGCTGTTGTGTTGAATGCTGCTGTTGAACGGTGCTGTCTGGTGATAATTCGACGGCCACTGGTTGGTATACTCAAACGCTTAAAATCGTTGATCAAACCACTTTCAACTCATCAGAATGGTCATCAAATCAGAATTAAATGGCCACC
This sequence comes from Geotrichum histeridarum, assembly GCA_030566085.1. Taxonomy (NCBI): domain Eukaryota; kingdom Fungi; phylum Ascomycota; class Dipodascomycetes; order Dipodascales; family Dipodascaceae; genus Geotrichum; species Geotrichum histeridarum. The sequence continues at coordinate 17,830 of JAJMHO010000142.1, forward strand.
AGCACCTCAGCTACTTCAGTCTCACAGTACAGTTCTCAGCTCACTTGGACAAGTCCTAGCTAATCTGTCAAACTATTCAGTTCCCAGTCAACTAACATGAATCTATAGAAAACGTTACCCTTGGTCTCCAAGCTCGTGAGGGTGAGCTTGTGTTCGGTGTTGCCCGTATCTTCGCCTCCTTCAACGATACCTTCGTCCACGTTACCGATCTTACCGGCCGTGAAACCATCTCCCGTGTTACTGGTGGTATGAAGGTCAAGGCTGATCACGACGAGTCTTCTCCCTACGCTGCCATGTTGGCTGCTCAGGACGTTGCCGCCAAGTGCAAGGAGGTCGGTATCACTGCTCTCCACTTCAAGATCAGAGCCACTGGTGGTACCAAGACCAAGACCCCTGGTCCCGGTGCTCAGTCCGCTCTCCGTGCCCTTGCCCGTTCCGGAATCAAGATCGGCCGTATTGAGGATGTTACCCCCGTTCCTTCCGACTCTACTCGCAGAAAGGGTGGTCGCAGAGGTCGCAGACTCTGATTTATTTCATTTATTTTCCCCGTTATGTCTTGGTATTTTTGGGTTTCTTAATGTGCCAGTTAAAAATTAGTTTGTTGGAGAAATTGAATAGAATAAATCTCATGTGAATTTAAGCAAATGAATGCTCTTGTAAAAGTCTTCTCTGCGTCTGTTCTAGATGCTTTTCTGGAAGATGAAAAATTTGACAGGTAGGCCGCCTAGTTACATGTAATATGTGTATGAGGGTAAGGAGATGGGCATATATTGCAATGGTATCTACACCTCTTCTTTCCTTTACATACAATTGCCTTTGGACGTGGAGGGTATCCCCAGAATGTCTTGTTCATCTCTCCCTGGTACCTTCCTTTTGCTTTTGATTCCATTTATGGGACCAAATCCCCGTTCTACTGGCAAAAATTGACTTGTACTACCTGAAGACTTCCTTTTTGACAAGGCCCTTTCACTGGAAGACAGATACGAGTACAACATTCTTTCTATTGGCCTACCAGTGACTATACCCTAGTATTGAACTTATAAAACATCACTGGGCTTACAGCTCATGATTCCTAACGGGAAATTTTTTATAATATAAATACGTAGGACACAAAGGTTTAGGAAAATTCTATAGTTAGTGTACAACGAGGTTATATACGTATTATGAAATGAATGAGTATATGGATAAAAGCTAATCAAGAAAAGGAATGAAAATAGAATATGAGAAAAAAAAAAAGATCAAAGCAAAATCGATTGTGCAATCAAAAGTAGAGCTACTCTAAGATCGGAAAGACTGCTGATAAGACTGCTGAGACTGCTGAGCGTTGCCAAATCCAAATCCAGTATATGCAGGCTGGATAGGGTTGGTTGTCACAACGCCTGTATACTGCTGACCCAGGAATGCATTCGGATTGCTGCTTTGCAAGCCCATGCCTTGAGAGTTGATGAATGTAGTTCGAGTGTGCTGAGCAGGAATGCGCATATCACCTTGGTTTCCATAAGTATCCAAACCCTCGCCAGTTGCCAACATGGTATTCAATTCTTCAAGATGAGAAGAAGACTGACCGCTGAAAGCTGTCTTTGGGGGAGCGGGTTGTGCTGGAGCAACTGGCTTCGAAAACATGGACTGTTGCTGTTGCTGCTGCTGTTGCAAAAGTCGCTGCTGCTGCTCTAATTGCTGTTGGCGTTGCTTTTCAAGTTGTTCCTGTTGCTGTTGCTGCTGGTATTGTAGCTGGATCTGATTCAGAGATGCACTTTGTGCGCTGAATGAAGATTCAGAGCTTGCAGGCTTAGCAAAAGGATTGTTAGACCCGGTCTTAAGAGGCTGCAAAGGTTCAGGCTGCTGAGGTTGCTGCAGTTGCTGGGGAGCTCCAAACATAGGCTGCATCTGCATCTGCTGCTGTGGTTGCTGAGCAAAAGCAAACTGATTTTGCTGAGGGAATCCAGGGTATGCTTGGCCAGTAGTATACATGTTTTGAATATAGCCAGTATCGAGAGGCTGCTGAAAGCCATTTCCAAAAATATCTACCTGGCCAGGCTGCTGCATCTGAACCTGAGGTTGTAGGAAAATGGGTTGAGCTTGATACTGAACTTGAAAAGGCTGAGCCTGGACGGGAGCAGACGATGTATCTATCAAGTTGGGCTGACTTTGAGAGGCAGGCTGGAAAACACTATCGATATATCGCTTTTCTTCCTCTTCTTTGCTAAGTTGAAGAGCCTTATTCAAATCATCATCACCAGCTGAAGCTCCCCTTCGGCGGTTTTCGTCCTCCTCAGCAGTGCGTCGACTTTCTTCCAAAGCAAGCTGTAGTTCATCATCCTCACCATTTCGAGTTCTAGCACGAGATCTACCACGGCTGCCTTCAGATGCTGGTCTTCCCTCGCCATTTTCATAATTTCTGTCTGGGCGAGTTCTACCTCTACCTCTCTTTCCTTTGCTCTCAAGTCGTACTTGACGCAGACGGTCATCATCATACAGTAATTTTGTCAGCTCCGTGGCTATGGATCGAATTCTTGCACCCTGATCTACCCCATTGTCATCAACGTATAGAAATTCACGAAGAGTTTTGATGACATAAATGTTATCCTTGCTCCAAAGTACAACAGACTCGGAGCCGTTATACACAAGATAGTCCAACAGGGTCAGAGCCTAAAATATGTGTTAATTCGAGATTTCAACTGGATAGTAATTAAACCCACCTTGTATACGTGTCTCCAGTTCTTTCCTTTGTCATTCAGTCTTTGGTTAATCATGTGCATGACTTCAATGAGTTCATGGCTAAGAGACGAATGTTAGCAAATTTCTAAAAAAAAACAAACCCGGAGGGCAAAAGGACAACATACTGTTCATAAGTCAAGGCAGCTATTTCCTCCATCTCAAAGGAAGTCGGGTTATTCTGATCATTTTTTGTTGCTGATGGCGAACATGTTAGCTTAATCTTCTAGACCAAAGGCACCACTCACCATTTCTAACTTTTACCTGAGCAGAACTATAGCCGTTGGCTACGTTCTTTATAGAACGAACAATAGATTTAGACATAATAAACAAGTCTAATAAAAAGGATCGGGAAGGTGGTTGAAGGTCAAGATGAAATTGTGAAATTCTATTCCGGTCGGAAAGCAAAGGTCGGGGGCTTATACGAAAACCCCTACCCAGGACGATTTCCAAGAAGCTTGGCTTTCAGCCTATTTGACAGTGAGACCTAGCTCAATAGACGACTGGACCATGAGCAAGGATTCGGAGAGGTCGCAAATACATCTAGCAATGCCACGGATGGCACTGTTCTTTGAAGATTGGAATAAGAGCAAGCTAGAGTTTGACGACATTTTGGTTCTCCCGGAACACGAACCTGTGAATGTTGAAGAAGACGAAGATGTTGTACCAGATCAACACGCTGCGTTTGGCATTGCTAAATCTCAACAGAGCAGGCGGCGACCGACTGCTTGGAAGGACCTGTCAGTGAAGGATCTCCTGTATAATGGCCCAGGAGTTATGAGCACAGATGAGGTGTTGGATTTTCCAAACTTCAACAACATCTCGCAGGAGCTCTCGTCAGCAGCACAGAATCCGCTGAATAATGGACCAGACAGACCAGACCATGACTTGACATCAACTCCCATTATTGATTCCGATCCGAGGTTATCTCCCGAGCATTTCTTTCACGATACTAGAACGAACGCAAGACGAGCGTCAGTGATGATGACACCTACTTACAATAGTGATGCTACACATGTCACTACGCGAAATAGAACAAATGCCTTGCGCTCCAGCAGATTGGCAACTGGTACTCCGAGGAGGAGAGCCCCACCTCGCTAGTATATGTTTATTGATCCTATCTAAAGGTCAAACTTATTTATTTCTTCTGGCACAAGTATGTATAATAGTTACGAGCCAAAAAATCCAGGCCTCCATGCAGTGTAACTACTGGAATGAGAAGTCCAACTTGATCGTACGCCCCTGAAAACAGTGTTAAACATGCTTAAAGTGCAAAAGAGACTCAACAGATACTATCATTAGGCATATCGATGCAATAAAAGCCAGAAACGCGGGGAAGATAGGCATAGTGGATCAATCAACTGTGCAACGTAGGCCTAGAATGCTATCTTGTGAGATTAGTATTCCATTTTCAATTGGACTTGACACAAAAGTTGTAACACTTCAAATTCTTCGTGAAAAGTTATGAGAACTAGAATGTCCTTTTCTAGTATACAACAAGTTTTAACGAGCTAACCTATGTGAGAGGCTTCTTATGATAACCTGCGATAGTAGACTGTTAAATCTAGAACATCAATAAGCTTGAAAGAACGTTGAAAATCTTGACCTCGACACATTTAAGCGTATCTTGATTATCAGAGTGGGATTTTATGACCTTTCTATCCGACAGCCCTCACTGTTTTAGAGCACCTTCATTCCTATAGGCTATCTAGAGAAATAGTGGCTCCTAATTGATATGGATCCCCAACCAAACAAAGCTATTATTCCCTCGATATCTCAGATTGCCTTGATTTTTGTCCAATGCTAGTTCGGACATTCACATGGAGGACAAATGCATCTCATACAGGCATAATAATCTGGAGGTATTTGCACCCTAACATCCGCAGATCAAATAGGCAAAACCAACCTGCTTTCTCATCTATGTAAACACATTCTTCTTTAGGCAATGAAATCCTCAGATTCTCAAAAAACGGTTTGGCTAAGGTGTAAGTCGTGGATTATAGACCTAGATTGGGTGGTCAAAAGCTCATGAATCTAGCTTAACAGATTTTTGCGCTTGATCTAAGCGCACAGATTCAGGACTGTGAAATCGTTAGTCCTCGATAAGCCCTTGGACTTGTCCTCAAACTCATATCAAGAAGATGATAAACGAGTATTGAGAGCAAAAAGACATTCTACATCTCGATAGCCAGAATGAAAGTTATTTAAGGGCCATGATTTACCTTCAATTGATCTATCATCATCAGCTCTTCATCTACTCAACGGATCTATCCAAAGCATCTGCAAACCTTTTTCAATCGCATTCCCACAAACCAAACCAACTACATACACAATGCCTCTCACATACGTTCCTGCTGCCGAAGGAAAGGACAAGAAGCAGCCTCTCATTGCTAGCACCAACTCTTTCCTTGGTGATGTCATCAACTCTACTGAGCCCGGCAAGGAGCTTGCTTCCGGCTTCTACAGACAGGAGGCTGGTGAGGCTCTCACTTACCTCTACACTTACGATGAGATGAAGATTGTCATTGAGGGCAGCTTCAGAATGGAGGATGAGGCTGGCACCGTCGTTGAGGCCAAGCCCGGTGATGTTTTCTTCTTCCCCAAGGGAACCACCATCACTTTCTCTTCCCCTGACTACGGTCTGGCCTACTTCGTCGGTCTCCGCAAGCCTGGCACTGCTTAATTTTTTTGTTCCTGATGTTTTTTCATAAAGAATATAATGATCTCAATTTGACTTTCTTCCTAGTTCCAAATCTGCAACTTTGCGCTAGATCTACCATTAACTACGATTTTCTTGTTTTATTTCTTGTTAGAATCTGGGGTTTTTCCGTGGTTCTTCACCATAATCGGCTTATCTTCGATCTTGAAATACGTTGGGAAGTTTGATAGGACTCTAGGCGTTGTTTGATCAAAGGAAGATCAGATTTTATTGAGAATTGGTACCTAAGCATAAAATGAACAGGTTTTCTTGCAAAAGCAATCCACAGGAAATATACTAGCTTTAATTATCCTAGTTATTACCTTGAGCAGCAGCAGCTTTCGTATGCTCTTCAATATTACGGGCTTCCCAAGGGTACGCAATCCATATATCAGGAACCGTGCGAGCAGCAATGTACCGGCCTTCGTCCATCATTTCCTTCGGTAGCTCAGCTCGCTTCTTTTTATTCTTGTTGTGAAGTACAAATATCAAGAATTTTGTCTTCTCCTCGGTCCTGCCTTGCTTGACTGCCTGCTCATGAACGTCCTTTTCAAGTTCAGTCAGAGCGTAGTGAAGAGTGGTTCGCGTGTCGTCAACCTCGTCCACAATCAAGATGGTCTTTCCTATAAGATCTCCAGAATGCTTTGCTAATGTGCCGAAGTCAAGCCATTGGGTGCGAACGACCTCTAACCCTGCTGTTTCAATATGGGCAGCACTGCCAAGGTCTTCGTAAAGCGACAGTCCAATCGCCTGGATAGGAATGTTCTTAGCACCAGGCTCTTTTAAAAAGGTTCGCAGAATTCGAGCAGGGATGAATCCGCCACCTCCTAAGGAATAGTTTAGTAGCCAAAACTATCAGTAGTGAACTCTTACCTATAGCAATCATGAGGTCGGGCTTCTGCTCCATCATAAGTACTGCACCCTCTTGACAGAGTTTATGAACATGATCATAAGAAACGTATAACTTTTCACTTGCCATGATTGAATTTTAGATATGGAAGGTTATTGAAGAATTGAATTGGTAGAGAAATACTGTACCAAGATAAGAACCACACACCCGAATTTTATAAGCAGAAGTTGCAGGGTACAAAACTCATCACAAGTTTTTTGATCTGATACTTTGTGAACACTTCTTGACTCCAACATTGTTATTACAGAATACTTTTATAGAAAAAACAATAATACTCTAGCATGCTTTTTTAAATAAGTGAACTACCTTCGGCTTTTACCGTTGGCACGGGAAGAATGCTTTTTCGAGCTCTTGCTCTTGACAGAGGGCTTGGGAATCTCTTCACTCTCATCCAACTCCATGTCGCCATCTGAGTCTTCGGGATCTTCCATGCCACTCATATCATCCTCATCTTCCTCTTCTTCATCAGATTCCATATCCTCACTCTCCTCAGCCTCCAAATCAAAGAAGCCACCGCCTTCAATAGCTTCGTTCTCATCATCTTCGTCATCTTCGTCATCATCATCAAAGTCCTCTTCTCCATTGACAATCAGAGCAGCCTCTTCAATTTCCTCAGCGTCAGATTCAGCGTCAGAATCTTCCTCTACATCTTCAGATTCCTTACTAGCTTTCTCCATGATTTCACGTCTCAGCTGCATCTGAGATCGAAGCATTTGAACGCGACCCTGAAGTGCAAGAAGTCTTGGAAGATTTGCCATTTTGCTAGAAATAGTAGAGTGAAGGAAAGCAATGGATCTCGCCAAGTCGGGCTGCGAGATCAAGTATCCACCGTGAGTGATCATGACCCACTTGATCCATGCCGTCAGACTGATAGCTCTAGAAGGAGTGCGGGTGACCTTGTCAGCAATCTTCTCAAGTAGCATTACAGCAAGAGCAGAGTCTAGTCTCTTAACAGCTGTTTGAATGAATTCCTCATCCTTTTTTAACAAGCAGGCTTCCAAAATTTCCTCCTCACTTGTCTTGAGGGCTTGACTCAAAGTAACTGCAAACGATTCTGGGGTCTTTCCTGTTTTGATCTTCTTAGTTTCAGAGACTTCAAGGGCATCAAGTCTATCAGTCAACGTCTCTTCAGCTTCAATTGCTTTAGTGGTAGATGCGTCAGTGGTGGAAGACTCTTGCGAACTAGAGCCAATAGTGATTTCAATCGGTCCCTCAATCGCTTTACCAGACTCATCCTTCCACGGAACCCGCATAAATACAGGTTTGAAGTTTTCGTTGGCCCATTCCAGGATAACATCACCATCTTGGAACACCGCATTTTGAACGTTGACAATTTCTCCACTTTGATCTAGCAGTTTGATTGTTGAGGTATGAGAAATGGGTTTCTTTGATTTTCGAGAGAGTGAGGTTAGAGGATTTGCAAAGATCTCAAGCGATCCGTCAGCAAGAATGGTACATATAGCTGAGCTGTCAGGATGTGCAATGGAAAGTTTGATGCTCAAACGTGCTTTGAAAGTACCAGCATTGTCTCCATTTTCTAGTTTATAAGCTAAAACTCTGTCATCGAGAAGACCAGAAGCAAAAACAAGATTTGGATTGGCTGGTAAAGTAATAAGATGTGAAATAGGGAAGATCACCTCAACCGAAGTCCATGAAATGCTGAGAGGGTTGGAAGCGTCCACCATGTGTACGCGGTTTGAGGCAAGAAGTAAGCTGTCATGATCCGCAGAGTAGTTCAAAATTTGGGCAAAAGACTCAGTGAACTCTACTATCTTGATGTTCTTTTGTGTGTTCAGGTCCCATACTCCGATTTTTGGTTCTCTGTCGCACGACCACAGCTTAGAGCCGGTTGGATCTGAAACTAGGAACATAATTTTAGCAGAATGAACTCCGGATAGCTTGAAAAGAACAGCAGACTGATCTACCGAAAAAATTAGGATATCTCCGGCCTTGGTGCCTATAGCAAGAAGTTTGTTTCCAGACTGAGAAACTTCGGAAGCGCTGCCAGACACAGTCAAGGATCGCTTTCTCTTTTTCTTCTGAGACTTGTTCGGACTAGCTGTGCTAGAAGCGTTGATCCAAGCTATTCTCGTGATTTCCACATTGTCTGGCACAACATAGTTGATTTGAAGCTCTTGTTTGCTTTCAGATGTGATGTGAACCTTGTAAGGCTCAGAGAAGTTTACAAAAGCAAACAGTCCTGACAGATCAAAAGCTGTCAACTCAAACTCTGGAGAAAGCATTGCAAAGTCCTTTTACACCAGTTTTTTGAAATCAAAATGTCTACCTGAAGACAAAGTTGAAGGTTCCTAAGGCTCTTGGGATCAAGCTCAATGAAATTTTTTTTGTTAGTTGGGACATTAAAAATCTGAGCAGGGTAATTTAGATGTTTTTTCCTCCATCAAGATATTCATATAAAACCTTCGCCAACCAAGGAACCAATCTTTATTCTTCACTTATATTGTTTAACAGTCAAGGGATTATACTACATCATGTCAGATAGAGAACATGGGTCCGATGACCTGTCACTGCCAAAAGGTATGCACTTGTATTCTGTTTGAAACGCGTTCTAATATCAATAGCTACTGTGCAAAAGATAGTGTCTGAGATTATTCCTCCTGATCTCACATTTTCACGCGACACTCGCGACTCCCTCATTGAATGCTGTATCGAGTTTATCATGATACTCTCCACCGAGTCCAATGATATTGCTGAACAGGAATCCAAGAAAACAATTGCCTCTGAACACGTCCTGAAAGCTCTCAAAACACTAGGTTTCTACGACTACATCGAGCCTATCAAGGAGGTTATCCAGGAGCATAAAGAGACCCAGAAAGTGCGGGAGCGCAAGGTTGGCAAATTAGAATCTTCTGGTCGTACAGAAGAAGAGCTTCTTAGAGAGCAGGAATTACTCATGGCTAAAGCGCGGGCCAGAATGAACAATCCCCAAGGTTGATTTTCTGACATCCATCTCTAATGACTTTTTGGCATACAGCCATTCTTATTTATTTTTGAGCCTTTAATGACACAACTGAAAGCAAAATGTTATTCTCTGTAATTACACGGCATATACATGCATATTCTATTATTTTTTGTTCCTTAGCAAGAGGACGTGGCATCGTCAATGATTTTGATCTCTTCAGGGGTCAAATCACCAGTAAGCAACTGGTAGCGGGCAGAGTTAGTCTTTTGAAGCTGGAGAAATGTTTCCTTGACTGCGAGGTATGGGTTGACTGCGTCCAAAATAGTTTCAGCAAGAGGCTCTTCTTCCAAACCATGTAGAGTGCTATAAAAACCAGATGGCTCAGAATCTAAGAAATTAAGGTACTCTTTGGCTTTTGAATGATCCTCTTCTTCTCTCTCCTCATCCTCATCATCTTCGTCTGCATCATTCCAGTCATCGTAAGCATCTTCGTCCCGTTGGTAGTGGTGCTCAGAAGCTTCAAATTCCTTGTTAAGCTCATCTCGGTGCTTGAGGGCTTCAGGCAATCTAGCAATGATACTGGCCAATGCCTTTGAAATTTGACTCAAATTAGAGCTAATGGCAGGAGGGAGTTGATTGTCATCAAGAACAAACAAACTCAGCATAGATAGAATAACAAGTTTCAAATCGTAGACGCGGCAAAACTTCTCCATCTTTTCAAACCAAAGAGTAAAAAATGTTTTGGTAAAAGATTCCTGCTCAAGAATAGCGAAAGTAGCTGGCGCATTGTAGCAAAGTGATGCAAGAATGACTTCAAGCATGGAGATCAAATAGGGGACATTTCGAGTCTTAGAAGATTCTTTCGAGAGCCTTGAAATAACAATATTAAGAAGCACGGGCACGTACTCATCAACATGACCTTTCAAACTGAGAAGGAATTTTTGGGCAACAGCGCAAGCAATAGCCCTGTCTTCTTCACCAAGACTACCATCTTCTTTAACAACTGTTTGAATCATGTCAAAGAATATAGCAGCAAGTTGCGGGTTCTCAGCTATCTCATTTGCTCCATATTGAAGGTAGTTGTCCAGACAGGGTGAAAGCTCGCTCAAATATTCCATGCCATCGTCTTTGAATACTGTGTGGATAACAGGGAGTAGACTCCACATAGTGGGTGAAATTGATTTCAGACAGTATGTGAAATTATCCATCAGTCCAAATACTTCTGCATAAAATTCGGACATGCGTTTGTTGAGAATGGTAAGGATAACAGGCTTTAGGATAAGCTCCATTTCAAGCATAACGACACTAGCGTTATCCAGGGCTAGAAGCAAAGTAGCAATAGTTGTCAACACGCCCAGGGCTGTCATAGTCTTATCTTCATGGGCATTGCTATCATAGTTGGCAATGTCAAATTCAGTGATTTGTTGGTCATCAAGTTCACCAAGAAGTCTCATGAGCTGCTCACACATTCTGCGGGTAAGATCCACAGCAAAAGGAGTAAGTTGCTCAGAAAATACTTCGACAAATTCTTCCATGATACCAGAGATTGCATCAATATCAATGCGGTTGGCCAAGTCCAGGAGACGAGTCATGACTTCAGGGATACGGTCAGACAGAGCAGCACGAACATCATCGTGTCTAACGAATGGCTGAAGACTCAAAGCAGCCTCAATTTGAACAGGTAGATGCTCATCCTCCAGACACTTGAGAATTCTTTGGTATGCAAAGGAAATATTTTCAATATTTTCAAAATCGATTTCAGCGTAGTGGTTTAATACCTGGCAAGCTCTGGCTCTGAGAAAACCATGAGGCGAGGAAAAGTCAGGGAAGACATACTGGGCAATAAATGGCTCCATTTGACTAACAACAGGACTGTTCTTAGCGGCAACAAACTGGGCAATGGCTACCATAATGCGCAAAGCGCCTTCCTGCTGGCGAGCTAAAGCAAGATCCTGTGGATTTTGGACGTGATTTGAAACAATGCCTTGAACAAATTGCAAAAGATTTGGAAGGACAATCTTCGATCTCTTATGGACAAGAGTAACGAGGAAATTGGTGGCAGCGGAATCAGGAGTCGGATTGTCCTCATACATGTCGAGCTGTTTGTGAATGTACTCTTCAGGATCAGACTCAAAAAGCTCAATATCAGCATCAGAAGTGCAAAGCAAAGGGAAAATAACATGTGAAATAGTGTTGTCGATTGTAGGTTTTAGCAGAGCCCAAGTCTCTTTGTAATTGATGCACTCCTCCAAGAAAGCGAGAATATTATAAAGAGAGGCTTTGCCGAGCCAGATTTTTCCACCGACCCAGAGTTCAATTTGGGCAAAGTAGACGTTGAGAATTTCAGGAACGTAGTTGGCAATGAAATTCTCAGCAAATTCAGAGTATTGGGCATTCTTGGTGCGAGTGACCTTTCTAGGAGAAGCATATCTATAAAACAAACGATATAGGTTTGCAAATGCCCACTTCTTGCACTTGACCCAGGGATTTGATTCCCTGTTTTCCTCTGACAGTTTAAGAACTTCTTCGGGAAGATCTTTGCGAATAGTAGCTAACATGAGGTTACCCCAATCAGCCAGGTTTTTGCTATCTTGAAGCTCTTTGGGTAGTTCTTGAAATGTAGCGCACTTGTAAATTTTCAGCACATCCCTGAGCATTTCAGCTGCTGTGTTGCTGGTCTCGTTCACCAGTGAGTTTCCAATGTTGAGGACGCTGGCAAAAGATGTCGAAACGACATTGTCTAGTCCCTTGCGATTTTCACCAATTGTCCAGCGGTAATATTTATTGATCTCAAGCAAGCAAGTCAGGCCCGTCCGAATAGAATCAATGTCGTTTGATTGAAACAATGTAAGAGTAATGTCCAGGAAACCGGGCCATTTTGAGGGAAAGTCTCGGGACACAATAAGATTCAGGACCTTGACTAGAATGGTGCGGCAATGAGGCGAAACTTTTATTAGAGCCGGGATCAATCGCTCCCGAAAAACAGGTTTCTCATCTTCGGCAATCGGGGTAGAAACAGAGATCAAAGGGTCCCAATACCGGTCAACCTTGTTTTTCAAAAACACGGCCGCGGCGGTTTTCACTGACTCAGAGACTTGAGGCTCCATGACAATATCAAGGCAGCTTGAAATGAATCCTGGAATTGATTCGGCAGTTTTGAGATGAAGCTCAGCTTCCATGCGAGTATTAGGGTCAGCCTGGAGTGTGGACTCAAAGCATTGGTGAAGAGCGTTGGTATCCATTGTTTAGAGAAGAAGAATCTAGCGAGACTCCAGAGGAATAAAAATTAAGTCAAGAGTAATGCAGATTGTTAAAAAAGAAGTAACCAAAAGTGTAATAGTCTAAGGATGGTGAACTCTTGTAAGTGTTGAAAAATTATTAACTTGGAGGTTGTGAGAGTTGATTTTTGTCAAGTGAATGGATCAGATGGTTGAGTCTGATAGGCAGGGACAGTCAGCATTTTTTTTGTCAGTCCTATAATATATGGGGGCGCCAAATTAGCTAGATAAGATAGAAATCCGGGTAAATTATAAAATGAGGTAATCATATTATGTAGCATTAGCTAATCATAGAAACGGCCAAGTTTACACAGTACAGTACTGACATTGATCAACAAATGGACATAGGAATACTTACATGGCAGATGGTGAAAGAAACCTGGGGTAGATATCAACTTGTGGCTGGTTCCTGCGTTATCAGAGTATAACTTTTATTTAGTGCTTCTTCCCAGGAAAGTAAGTTATCCTGGCCCGAGAAACCAACCCCCAGTATACGATTATACCAACTGCAGATTGTAGCCCCTAAATATATGAACGGCAGCGATTGGTTTGAACTCATGACTGACATTGGCACAAGAGCATGCAGACGTTAGTTCATAGCAGAGCAATATTATCATCTTAATTCATAGTTTAATAAAAAACCAATTTGACGTGACCACGACTGGACTTTACCACTAATGCGACTGTTTAACCGTCGACATCATGATAATATCTCTGGATGATGCTGGAAAGTTGCGGCAGCCGGGGAAATGTGGAGTGCGGGCCGCCAATAATATTGTTGAATCTGATCGAAGTGGCTTAATACCCCCCTTAAAGCTGAATCTCTCAAGAGAAGGCTATATATATTTAACAGTGTACCACCACATGACATGAGAATGTCCACAACGATGATCAATTATACTACCAAGAAATGGTTGGCGATTTTAAAAAAAGAAACAAAAATAAGAACAATTGTCAATTGATATAAGAGATGGTACCCCAGAAATGCAAATAATCGTGTCGAGCTCAATGCCTGTGGCTTTACATGAATTAATGCTAGCTATAGTTTTTTGTGTGACATCAAGGGCCCTTGATGAATTTTTGTCACACGTGCCCACCAATAGAATCTTTTATGTTTCTACTGCGATCTTCCCAATCGACGTCATACTCTCGTTTTAATAAACTTGGCGCAAGATCAAAATGCATCTATCCATATTAGGCAATAATAGAACCTTAAATTTACGTTTAAAAATTGGTACCCAGTCGATGTCCGTTTGTCGTAAAATCTTATAAATCTCTAAAAGGATATCATTGTAAAACATTTGCACCGTGTCTGACATTGCTAAATTTTTATAACGATTCCTCATCTCCACAATACATTTGTACTTACATTCAGACTTTTATATAATTTTCAATCGGCCTAATACATTGCAATTCAAAGACATGTCAGAAAGTAAAAACAAAATTGAACGAGACAATTGTATATATAGTCTAGAAGACCAGAGCTTTTCATTTTCGTTTCAATTGGTTTTTCTTTTCCTTAACATTCAATTCATTTCTTCTTTACTTGTTCATTCGCCCTTTACGGTCCTTCCCCCCCCTTTTATCGTCTGTTAATTATTATGCTAGAAGGCGTTCATGTTGAAGCCTACGTCGATCCTGGTGTAACGGCCACGGGTTGGGTCAAGAAACAGTCTTCGAACCCAATGACTAGGCTGAAACGCTATGCCATATCACTCTTCCCAATTGCTCAATGGATTTACAGATACAACCTCACTTGGTTATATGGTGATCTAATTGCTGGTCTCACCGTTGGTTGTGTTGTAGTTCCACAGGGCATGTCGTATGCAAAGCTTGCTTCACTTGCACCAGAGTACGGTCTGTACGCATCATTTGTAGGTGTCTTCATCTACTGCTTCTTCGCTACCTCTAAAGATGTCTCCATTGGCCCTGTTGCAGTCATGTCTTTGCAAGTTGGGCGCACCATCAACAAGGTTATCGATAAAAACCCAGAACTCGCTGGCGAGGGTCCCTTAATTGCGGTCACCATGTCATTGCTTTGTGGAGGTATTGCAACTGCTATTGGTTTGCTTCGTTTGGGGTTCATTCTTGAATTCATCCCCATCCCTGCTGTTATGGGGTTCATGACTGGCTCAGCCTTTTCTATCATTGTAGGCCAGGTCCCCGCTTTGTTTGGTGTGTCGAAACTGCTCGACACGCGGGCGGCCACATATCAAGTTGTGATCAACTTTTTCAAACAAATAAAACATTCAAATGTTGATGCTGCATTTGGAATTGTGTCCTTGGTAGTTCTGTTTGCGCTCAAGTACATTTCTGATACTGGAATCAAGCGTCGTCCCAAGTTGAGAATCCCCTTCTTTTATCTTGGGGTACTCAGAAACGCGCTTGTTATTGTGTTTGCCACTGTCATTAGTTATGCTTGCTACAAAAACAGGAAGGAGAACCCTGCTGCATCACTCATTCGAACTGTGCCAAGCGGCCTTCGCCATGTCGGCTTGCCTAACTTCAACAAAACAATAATTACTTCTCTGCTCAGCGAACTTCCTGTGTCTGTTATTGTGCTCCTGCTTGAACACATTGCAATCTCAAAGTCCTTTGGGAGAATTAATAATTACAAGATCATCCCTGATCAGGAACTCATTGCAATCGGTGTTACCAATCTGGTTGGAATCTTTTTCTCTGCATACCCAGCCACGGGCTCTTTCTCCAGATCTGCTCTCAAGGCCAAGTGCGGTGTCCGTACTCCTCTGGCTGGCATTTACACTGGTGCTGTAGTTCTACTAGCGCTCTATGCATTAACTGAGGCTTTCTACTGGATCCCCAATGCAACGTTGTCTGCCGTTATTATTCATGCCGTGTGCGACCTCATGTCCCACCCTAGAGTGACTTGGAGACTCTGGCTGACCTCTCCTCTAGAGGCTGTTATCTTCGTAGCCTCCGTCTTCATCACTGTTTTTGTAACCATCGAGGCGGGCATCTACTTCTCTATTTGTGCATCAGTGGCTCTCCTCCTTCTTCGAATTGCAAAAGCCAAGGGCGAGTTCCTTGGGCGCATTGAGTACTTTGAAATCATCAACCCCATCATTTCTTCAACTCCAATCACTCCGTCTGAATCAATAAACGCAAATGACAGTGATTCCAGCAGTGATTCCAACAACAATTACCAACCTGATACAAAGGCAGTAACAACTCATGAAATTTCGACAGAAATAACCACTGTCCCTAGCAAAAAACCACCTGTACAGGCATATTCCGTGGACAATTTGCGACGCAGGTACAAATGGGTTCCAATGTCCCTCAAGTCATACAACCCAAAGCTAAAAGTCATGCCTCCTCCACCTGGGGTGGTTGTATTTCGCCCAAACGAATCTTTCACCTATCCGAACTGCTCTCGCCAAGTTGATTTTCTAATGGATGAGGTGCAGCGTATCACCAAGTCTGGCCGCCCTATTGCAGGAATAAAGCTTGGAGACAGACCTTGGAACGACAATCGACCTCGCAATCTTGAATCAATCGCCGAGGCTGATGACCGTCCTATTCTTCGTGCAATTGTGTTGGACTTTTCCTCCGTGCCCTATTTAGATGCCACTGGAGTTCAAAATCTTGCCGATATTCGCAGTGCAATCAATAGATATGCTGATACCGAAGTTGAGTACCATTTTGTTGGCATCATTTCGCCATGGTCCCGCAGGGCCCTTATAGCAGAAGGATTTGGTGGCGGCAAGCCCAGCAAATATGTGATTGGAGTATCCAGCAACTACCTGGCCGTTAATGTCAGCAAAGAGGAGTTGCAGATTCTCAAACCTAGAGATGAAGAGTCTGGCGAGTGTGAGAGTGAAAAGATAACCACTTCTCATGTAGAAGAGACACTAAAGCTTGAACCAGTGATAGGCACTGATACTCCATTTTTCCACTCGGAGATTCCAGATCTTGATTGATATGTTCCATGGCATGCGAATTCATACCTCTTTACGTACTTTTGTTGTTACCTTTATGAACGATTATGATAACTATATTACTATAATGAAACTGAGCCTCTTGACCGAGTAGGTAGGGACACATAGGAAACTTTTGTCAGATACTCATCAGCTCTATACTAAAAATGTTTCTATCGACATTAATACAATGGCACAAATTTAGTGTTGAGTACCTTTGACCTTAACGTTGAAACAAAATCTAAGTTGAAGACCCTTTCAACAAAGTCTCGAAAAATCGCCAGTTGGTCTTTACTCAAAAAAAAAGTTTGATACTGAGTGACCAGCACCCAAGCTGAGTCACAAACTCATAAACCTAGAAATCGACAATTATTTGATCCAACGGGGCTCAGGGAGAACATTTCTGCCAGCACAATAAAGCACTGACATGTGAATTAATGAAACCGATTTCTGTGGCTTGACCTGCCCAGCCAACGGTCAAGACCACTGCCCCGAAATACCCAAAGTGCAAAAACCTTACCATGCCACCTAACGGTTCAAATATCTAATACAGTAGTGCCTAGCGATTACTCTTGAATAAAAAAGTAAATTCTATCTCCAATGTAAGAAATGTACAAACTCCATAACTAATCGATCTAGTGTCGGGCAAAGTCGTATAAACCTATACTTAGTTCTTGACTTCAGCAACGAATTCGTTAATAAACTTGACCAAAAGGTCAACGCTTTTCTCAGAAACAGCGTTGTCTAGATTGTTAGTACTTGATAAACATAATCCCTCAGTATACTCACAGTTTGAAATTCGAATGCCGCCAACAGATCTGTGGCCCTTGAGGCCAGTCATACCCTGCTTGCCAGCCTCCTTCAAGAACTTCTCCTCAAGTCCTTCACCATTGATCGTGAATACAATGTTCATATTGCTTCTTGCGGTCTTCTCTACAGGCAAGTTGAAAATGCTAGGGCTCTTATCTAGAACGTCGTAAATGGCCTTAGCTTTTCTTTCACTCTCAGCTTGCTGAGCTCCCAAACCGCCCTTATCCATAACATTCTTGACGCAGAGATTCATCACATGAACGGCAAAAATGGGAAGAGTGTTGTATGTCGAATTGTTCTTAGCAATGGTGGGGAAATCAAATACAATTGGAGGCAATGGAACTCCAAGGGCGACCAACTGGGCATCAGGAATTCTCTCCAATAATGACTTGCGGATGACATAAAATGAAACTCCAGCAATACCAATATTTTTTTGGGCACCGCCAAAGATCAAGCCGAACTTTGAAACATCAATCTTTCTCGACATGATGTTGGAGGACATGTCAACTACCAATTCCACTCCTTCAGGAACCTCAGGAATACTGGGAAATTCGACACCAGCAACCGTTTCGTTGTCGCAGTAGTAAACATATGCAGTCTCCGAAGCAGGACCAAACTTCCAGGTAGACTTGTCGGGAATTGATCTGTACTTGCCGTTGGCGTCCTTGGTATTGGCAACTATATTAACCTCAACACCCAGACGTTCAGCTTCCTTAGAAGCCTTGGAACTCCAGTCTCCGGTGACAAAGTAGTCAGCCTTGCCTTTCTTTCCGGTCTTTGTAGCAAAAGCAGCAAGCATATTGTAAGCAATTGCCGAAAATCCACCAGATCCACCGCCCTGAAGGAAAAGAACCTCGTGAGTATCAGGAACCTCCAGAACTTTGCACAGGTTTGCCTTGGTTTCATTCACCACAGCAATAGCATCTGAAGATCTGTGTGAAATTTCTCCGATACCGAGACCAATGTTGTTGAAGTTAACAAAGTCAGCTGCAGCCTGAAGCACAGCTTCTGAAGGGAGCAGAGCAGGACCAGCTCCAAAATAATGAGGATCTTCACGAGTAAATGCCATTGTAACAACAGTCAAGAGGTTTGAATGAGAGTTGAAGTATTATACGGAAGAGGAACCGTCTTTATATTTTCAAATCCCATATGACTCTTGAAATCAAATCCTCCATAGTAAAAAATCCGTCACTATGAGCAACCCTAAACAACGCCTAATTTGTCATCATCCAGCATAATCGTGTCAGCGTTCATTAACGCCAACCAACACCACCATCATCGACTCCCTGAAGAGGATCGCGATCCATAAGCCTTGTAAAACAGATATCATTATGGCAGACAGTGTCTCTACTCTCATATTTATTGCTGCAGTGGTGCTGCTGCTCCATTCTGCATACTCAGCATATGAGTTTTCATATTTCGTCAAACACTTTCCATCATCAACTCTCTCTCATACAGATCTCCCTGTCGATGTGAGTAACCAACTTGTTACTAGAGTACTCTGCTAACTTGACAGATCAAAATTGAAGCTTGCGTGGGCACAATTGCTGCCGTATTGGGGGCTGTTTACAGACAGTCTGGTAAACTAAAGCCCATCAAGTTCTCCAAGGCCATTATCCCAGCTGAGGTCGCTGGAGAGGGGTATGTATATTCTCTTTCAAGAATATTATTTGAGGTCATTTCTAACTCTCTATCTAGTCCCTTTTTGCCTCTGGAGCGCCGAACCATCTTTGCTGACATTCAAGCTAGGCGGAAGGAATACAACGCTTGGATTGAAAAAGCTACTTAATCCAATCTTCTTATTTATAACGGTCACTGCTCTTTAGATCTATTGAACTCTTGATGTCTCATGTCATAATTTCTTCCATTTTGTCCCTCTTCCAGGTCCTGAATTGATCTGGATGTCCATACATTATATATGGAGTTGACAGGTTTGCTTACGTAACATAAAAATTTGCCTTAGTAGCCTCGTAGGTTTTTTCAACCTTGATCTCTACCATCTACGAGATCACACTCTTTGTCATAATGTCTTTAACGAAACGACCTTTAGACAAGTCTCAATTTACTATCTCGCACAAAGTCTTTGTGCGTACCGCAAAGAGTGGTAATGCTACGAAACTTTATCGTGAGCAGTATCTGCGAACCGACATTCCATGTTCATCAAAACTATGCACAGTTTGCCCGCTTCATACAGAGCCCAACGCCGATGGGACGGTGAAGCCACCTGTGCTAGCCCGTGATCCGAGTTCTACTACCAAGAGAGGGCCTCACTATATTGTAATCGACACTAATATTGCACTCAAGGCTATTGATATTCTAGAGTTGAAGTCTGCATTCTACGACATCATTATTCCCCAAATTGTGCTTGAAGAAGTCCGCAATAGATCTCTACCCATCTACACACGACTGCGTAGCATTGCAAGAGATACGGATGAGAAGCGATTCTATGTTTTCCACAATGAGTTCAGAAAGGAAACCCACACACTCCGCCTTGAGAACGAGACCATCAATGACAGAAACGATAGAGCCATTCGAAAGATGTGCGCTTGGTACAATAAGCACTTGAAGGAATCATGTACCACGGAAGAGTCGAGGTACCCAATTCCTCATATTGTCCTACTCTCAAATGACCGCGCCAACAGAGAAAAGGCCAATGCAGAAGGCGTTGCTTGTCTCTCTTTACGTGACTACATCAAGGAACTTAAAAATGGCGACGAAATTTTGGACATGGCCCCAATAGACGACTTTCAATCTTCTACCCAAGAAATTTTTTATCCTACATACTATCCTCAGTCTCGTTTGCTGGGAGGCATCAAAAATGGTACCCTCTACCGAGGAAACTTGTCTATCAACCAGTATAATTTCTTGGAAGGCTCTGTTTCAACGCAATCATACCCCAAGCCTATTCTCATTCTTGGCCGCAAAAACTTGAACCGTGGCTTCCACGGAGATTCTGTCATTGTCGAGCTTCTCCCTCAAAGTCAATGGAAGCATCCTTCTTCAGAGGTCGTTGAAGAAGAGAGTTTAGATAAATTCGACGGAGCTGAGAATGATGAGGCTAACATCACTTCTGACGCAGAAAGAAAACTTCTTGCCCAAGAAGCTCTCCGCGCACAAAGTTCTTCTCTGGAGCAGCGAATTCAGCCTACTGCCCGAATTGTTGGAATTGTCAGGCGTAGCTGGAGATTCTACGTTGGCCACATTGCCGCTAAGTCAGCTCCTGACACTGATTCTAATGCTGCTCGCAGCGTATTTGTTGTTCCCATGGACAAGTGCATTCCCAGAATTAGAATTAAAACAAGAAAGGCAGCGGAGCTTGCAGGTAAGAGAATTGTTGTTGCCATTGATGAATGGCCTGCTAGCTCTAAGCATCCTGAGGGTCATTTTATCAGATGCCTTGGAGATATTGAATCCAAGGAAGCTGAAACTGAAGCATTGTTGTTGGAACATGATGTTGAATACCGCCCATTCCCCAAGTCTGTGCTGAACTGTTTGCCTGCTGAAGGACACAACTGGAAGGTTCCCGAAAACTTGGACAATGGTGATGCCAAGCTCAAGAAACGCAGAGATTTGCGCCATCTGCTGGTTTGCAGTATTGATCCTCCTAAATGTCAGGATATTGATGATGCTTTGCATGCCCATATTCTTCCCAATGGCAATTACCAGGTTGGCGTTCATATTGCGGATGTGACGCACTTTGTAAAACCAAACACGCCTCTTGATGATGAAGGAGCTTCAAGAGGTACGTCAGTCTATTTGGTCGACAAGCGTATTGATATGTTGCCCATGCTTTTGGGTACAGATCTGTGTTCCTTGAAACCTTATGTGGACAGATTTGCATTTTCTGTTTTGTGGGAGATGACTCCAGATGCTAAGATTGTCAATACCGAGTTTACAAAATCTATCATCCGATCCCGCGAGGCTTTCGAGTATAGCGAAGCACAAGGCCGCATTGATGATCTTTCGAATAACGACGATTTGACCAAGGGTATGAGAATCCTGATGGCTCTTTCCAAAAAGCTGAAAGCTGGCAGAATTGCTGCTGGTGCTTTGAATCTTGCTTCTCCCGAAGTCAAGGTTCATACTGACAGTGAAACATCTGATCCCAGTGAAGTTGAAATTAAGCAGATTCTTGATACAAACTCATTGGTTGAAGAGTTCATGTTGTTGGCCAACATTAGTGTCGCCCGCCAAATTTATGACGCTTTCCCTCAAACTGCAATGCTTCGTCGCCACGCTGCTCCACCTGCCACAAATTTTGACATTTTGAACGAACAGCTCCGTGTCAAGAAGGGTATGCGCATTGATCTCACCAGCTCCAAAGCCCTTGCCGACTCGTTGGACAAGTGCGAAGATCCCAAGGAGCCCTTTTTCAACACACTTGTCCGTATCATGGCTACCCGTTGCATGATGGCCGCTGAATACTTTTCTGCAGGCAGCTTCTCTCAGCCCGAGTTCCGCCATTATGGTCTTGCCTCTGAGATTTACACTCATTTCACCTCCCCTATTCGTCGTTACGCCGACGTGGTTGCGCATCGCCAGCTTGCTGCCTCTATCGACTATGAGCCTCTTGACCAGTCCCACCGTGAAAAGGAGCATATGGAGCGGGTATGCCGCAATATCAACAAGCGTCATCGCAATGCCCAGTTTGCGGGCCGTGCTTCTATTGAGTACTACGTCGGCCAGGTTCTCAAGTCAGAGGAAAGCGTGCACGAGGGCTTCCTTGTCAAAGTATTTTCTAACGGTGTTGTTATTCTGGTACCCAAGTTTGGCGTTGAGAGCTTGATTCATTTGGAGGATCTGGGTGACCCTGAGTCAGCTACATTTGACGAGGAGACCTTTACGTTACAGATCAAGACTGCTGAGGGTGTCCAGCGCAACTTGAGTATCTTTGACAAGATCAAGGTCCAGGTTAGCAGTGTCAAGGATGAGTCCTCAGGAAAGCGCAAGGTGCACATGTCTCTTGCCAAGTAAATATATATTTTAGTTAGATTTCTTTTCATCAATACATTTGTTTTACGAGCAAACTACAAGCAGTCAGCCTCTTTAGAGGATCCTAGGCCTAGTAACTTGAGATCTCATTTTTGACAAGTTGAAACATTCCGATTAATTTTATACATGACCTATAGACATCCTAATGTCGGTTAACAACACCAGTTTCATCTGCAATATTCAAAATGTGCTTCTTGTAATCCATAATAGTACCAGGGAACTTGTTGACCGTTCCACTCTCCGACACCCAGATCTGGTTCGCAACACGGCTAATCATCGACACATCGTGCGAAACCATCAGAATACCACCCTTGAACTGCTTCAAAGCATCCGCCAACGCATCCAAACCAGCAATATCCAAGTGGTTAGAAGGCTCATCGAGAATGAGAATATGGGGGTTGGTAAGTGACAAACAGGCGAAGGCAACACGCGACTTTTGACCTCCCGAAAGCAGCTCCATCTTTTGCAAACCAAGCGTACCAGTGATACCAAAGGAACCCAGGTGACGACGGTACTCTTCTTCGGACTTGCCGGGGTAGGTCTTGGCCATCCAGCCCACCGCCGACAGGTTGAGATCCATACCGTCGACGTGGTGCTGGGCAAAGTATCCAATACGCAAACGAGGGTTGCGAGATACTTCACCATGTGTAGGGCGGTTCTGCTCGGTTAACAGCTTCAACAGCGTGGTCTTACCACAACCGTTAGCACCAACCAAGGCAATGCGCGACTCCATTCCAACGTCCAAATCAACGTCCTTCATGATAATCTTTTCAGGAGTGTATCCAAACGAACAGTTCTTGAGCTGAATAATAGGAGGAGACAGTTTTTCTGGATCTGGGAAACGGAATGTAACAGTCTTGTCTTCTTCTGGGGGCTCCAGAATCGGCAGCTTTTCCAGCTTTTTGATACGGGATTGGGCTTCGGACGACTTGGCAGCGTTGTATCTGAACTTGTCGATAAAGGTTTGGAGATGCTTGCGGTATTCCATTTGGTTCTCGTATTCGCGCAGAGCATTTTTCCGTCGTTCTTCCTTTGTGGCGTAGAAAGAGTCAAAGTTGGCACCTCTGTAGTAGTCCAGACGCTCGGAGTGCTGGTAAATGATATCTGTCGCAACTTCGTTCAGGAAAGCTCTGTCGTGGGAAACAACCAGAACAGTTGACGGGTAGGATTGCAGGTAGTTAGAAAGGTAGGTGATAGAGGGAACGTCCAACATATTGGAAGGTTCATCAAGTAGCAGCAAGTCAGGCTTGCAGAACAGAGCACGAGCCAGCGCAAGACGCATTCTCCAACCACCAGAGAAAGAGTTGGTAGGCTGCTGCTGAGCATCTTTAGAGAAACCAAGACCAAACAAGATAGAAGCTGCTCGTCCCTCAGCCTTGTCACTCTCAATTTCAGACAGCTTGTTGAAAATATCCGTGAGGTTGACATCCAACTCACTTCGCTCTTCGTCGAGCTCACGAGCTTCTTGAGCATCTTCAGCTCCACCTGACGCAACGAACTCCTTGTATTCCTTGTCAATTTCGCCCATGCGAGCTTGAATACGCTCTTGCTCTTGCAGCAAATGCTTTCTCCACACATCGGCGTCAAGAACGCTCTGCAGGGCCTTGGTCTCATCACCTCTGATTTCCTGCTCAACGTGCAGAATGGTAATATGCTTAGGAACAGCCAGCTCACGACGAGACAGGGCACGAAGAAGCGTAGACTTACCAATACCGTTCTGACCAATAAGACCATATCGATGACCATACGAAAGAGTAAGAGTAGTGTTAGAAAGCACACGTTGACCAGCTCCAACGTACAGATCAAAGTTCTCAATCTTAATGTCCTTGGATTTACCAGCAGCAGATCCAGACAGATCAAGAGGGTTGACAGTAAGGAAGAAAGAGTCGTAGTCGTCTTTCGAGTTATCGATCAGCAGTTTAGAAGCCTCGTACTCGACGGTCTTCATCTCTCTCTTGGCCAGCTTGGCCGCAATCTTCTTCTCAGCCTTCTCCAGCTTCTTCTTGTCCACACGAGACTCAACCTTTCTACCACTCAACAACTCCAAATCAGTGGCATCGTTGCCGCCGCCATATGATCCAATGTTGTTGTTCTGGCGCTGGGCATCACGCAAGGTGCTCTGATCAATCTTGCGCTGGGACATGTCGACGTTGCCCTTTGCCTTGGACATGGTAGTTGAAAACAGCTCTTCCAGCTGCGTACTCATAGTACCTGCCAGCTTCTTGATCGCTGAACTGTCAGCACCAGCATTCAGCAGCAAAGCCGTAATGAAGTTGATCTCAGAGGGGATGTTGACTGAAGGGGCAGAGAACGGATCCGAGGTATTGTCGACAACATGGCGGATGTATCCAGCAGCGTAGTCAGTGACAATACTGTCAATTGCAGGAGCAGCCTGTCTAACTTGAGTCGCAAGAGTACTCATTCTTTTTGCTAATGATCGCTAGATTGCAAATGGTGGGTGTTGTAAAGGCTTAATTGAAAAATTGTATTGAACTTTTTTTACACAAGTCACGTGAATTGACTAGTTATGATCTAGCTATATATTCGAGCATGGCATTTCCCCAGAGAGCTACTGCGCCAATTGTTTTTGGATGAACTAGATGAGTTAGCAGGAGAATTGCAAATAAAAAAAAAGGATTTGTGACTTACGATCATCGAGCATGAACTCGCCGTCGGGGATATCGCGAACGTGGGTGCCGATGGGCCAGTACTCCATACTGGCTGACTTGGTTAAGGTACGAGCGATTTGATTGATCTGATGGATTTTGTAGGTGTGGAATTTGTGTTTGCGGTTGATGGTATCTGCAGTTGAGAAAAAGGGGCCAGTGTCGAAGGACGGGTAGTGGCACTCTCTATAGACCAGGCGGGTGCCTGGCAGGACTTTCTTGATTCGGGCTAAAAAGTCCTTGAGCTTGGTTTGGTACTCCTTTGTGTATTCCGAGCGCAGGCTCATGCATTCGGGCACTTTATTGTTGTGGTCGAGTCGGTCAAAGCGCGCCAGTTCCCAGAGTCCAACGTTGACAAAAGCAATGTCGACTTTGCGTTTTAGCGACTTGATTGCGCTTTCAGCCAAATCAATTCGTTTCAAATAATCGCCGGGCTCTAAGAAAACATTATCCTTATCTGTCCATAACGACTCCTGGTCGAATCCGTAGAAAAAGTAGTTTGAAATGGTGAGGTTGTACTTCTTAACATGACACAAACGTGGATATCCGCCAGATGTGCCTGGGGCCTCTTTGTCATGTGTGCTTTGATCGGCTATTGTAAGGTCACCACCAATGTGAGTGCACAGTAGTTCCAGGTTTTGGCGATCAACAGAGTCGCCGATGAGAACAGCAGTTTTGTCCTGCAAATCAGGAAAAGCCCGGCCTTCTTCCAGTGCACTGATAGGACTGGGATCAAGAGGTTGACAATCCGGATTCAGTGATATATAAGTAATATTGTACTGAAGGGGGTGCTGGTAGTCGAAGTAACCTGGTTGAGCATACGGATCACATTGTTTCAGATTGCTTGCTTTTTCAATTGGTGGCTTTTCCTTCTCCTTTCCCTTTTTCTTGCTATCAGGTTCCAGAGGTTTCTCCTCTGGTTTACTTGTAGCTGGCTTGGATTTCCGACTTTCATTCGGATCGAATTCAGCCTTGACATCGTTCAAGAAATCCGCGGTTGTCAATTGCTCTTTGTTGGAGTGCTCCGATGTCTCAAAAATGTCATTTCCAAAGTAGATGGACTTGTGGATGAACAACAGGGTACACACCATGAAGAACAGTGGAACCAAGAGCCATCCTGTCCGTGCTTGGCGTCTGCGTGCCACCATTTGTAATCTGGAGGGTGTGGACAATGGCGTGTACTCTGGGGTCGGTATCAGGGTATTTAGGGATGTCGGAATAAGGGTTCGTTAGTTAACGTGGAGGGTTCGTTAAAAAGTCAAGAATTCAGAAATAGCCTAATTAGGATTAAAAAGCCGCATTAGTCAAT